>JARPMJ010009933.1:0-17500 GCA_033366665.1 Phoxinus dragarum
CTTCTGCTGTTTTCCTGGAGGTCAAACACACGTATTCAGGTATTAATGTGACTTACAGTTTAAAATCACTTTAACATCGGAGCAAACCTGTGTGTGAGTGTGGGAGAGAAAGTGTGTGTGTGAGAGAGAGAGAGAGAGAGAGAGTGAGTGTGTCTGAGTGTGCAAGGTGTGAGACGCAAGTGAAGCGACACCTGAGGCTTCATATTTCCAGGACACACACACTTCATCGCTGGACTGTCCAGGACACACACACACTTCATCGCTGGACTGTCCAGGACACACACACTTCATCGCTGGACTGTCCAGGACACACACACTTCATCGCTGGACTGTCCAGGACACACACACACTTCATCGCTGGGACTGTCCAGGACACACACACACTTCATCGCTGGACTGTCCAGGACACACACACACTTCATCGCTGGACTGTCCAGGACACACACACACTTCATCGCTGGACTGTCCAGGACACACACACACTTCATCGCTGGACTGTCCAGGACACACACACACTTCATCGCTGGACTGTCCAGGACACACACACACTTCATCGCTGGACTGTCCAGGACACACACACACTTCATCGCTGGACTGTCCAGGACACACACACACTTCATCGCTGCAGTGAGAGTTCCACGAGTCACGACACAAGTCGGCACAGTGCCACATGATTTTCGTCTCATAAAAGCGGAAACAACTAAAAATACTCCGTCATTTATGGTCATGCAGAAAAGAGTAAGACATTATTTGAAACTGTAAATTGAACTCACAATAAAAAATGTGCTTTTGTAAAGTAAAGAAAACCAACAGAAATGCGTTTCCTGATGTCCCGGTTTCCTTTCTCTGCGGAGCGCGTCACAAACATTTATGTAAACTCAACGTATAGGCCACTAGCTCATCTGAACTGTTGTGTTGTGTTGTGTTGTGTTGTGCTGTGCTGTGCTGTGTTGTGCTGTGCTGTGCTGTGCTGTGCTGTGTTGTGTTGTGTTGTGCTGTGTTGTGTTGTGTTGTGCTGTGTTGTGTTGTGCTGTGCTGTGCTGTGTTGTGCTGTGCTGTGCTGTGCTGTGCTGTGCTGTGTTGTGTTGTGCTGTGTTGTGCTGTGCTGTGTTGTGTTGTGTTGTGTTGTGCTGTGCTGTGTTGTGCTGTGCTGTGCTGTGCTGTGTTGTGTTGTGCTGTGCTGTGTTGTGTTGTGCTGTGTTGTGTTGTGCTGTGCTGTGTTGTGCTGTGCTGTGCTGTGCTGTGCTGTGCTGTGCTGTGTTGTGCTGTGCTGTGCTGTGCTGTGTTGTGCTGTGCTGTGTTGTGTTGTGCTGTGTTGTGCTGTGCTGTGTTGTGCTGTGCTGTGCTGTGTTGTGTTGTGCTGTGCTGTGCTGTGCTGTGCTGTGTTGTGCTGTGCTGTGTTGTGTTGTGCTGTGTTGTGCTGTGTTGTGTTGTGCTGTGCTGTGTTGTGCTGTGCTGTGTTGTGCTGTGTTGTGTTGTGCTGTGTTGTGCTGTGCTGTGTTGTGCTGTGCTGTGCTGTGTTGTGTTGTGCTGTGCTGTGCTGTGCTGTGTTGTGTTGTGCTGTGCTGTGTTGTGTTGTGCTGTGTTGTGCTGTGTTGTGTTGTGCTGTGCTGTGTTGTGCTGTGTTGTGCTGTGCTGTGTTGTGCTGTGTTGTGTTGTGTTGTGCTGTGCTGTGCTGTGTTGTGGTGTGCTGTGCTGTGTTGTGTTGTGCTGTGTTGTGCTGTGTTGTGTTGTGCTGTGCTGTGTTGTGCTGTGCTGTGTTGTGTTGTGCTGTGTTGTGTTGTGTTGTGCTGTGTTGTGCTGTGCTGTGTTGTGTTGTGATGTGCTGTGCTGTGATGTGTTGTGTTGTGCTGTGCTGTGTTGTGATGTGATGTGCTGTGCTGTGCTGTGTTGTGTTGTGCTGTGCTGTGATGTGTTGTGTTGTGTTGTGCTGTGTTGTGTTGTGTTGTGCTGTGTTGTGATGTGCTGTGCTGTGTTGTGCTGTGCTGTGTTGTGCTGTGCTGTGCTGTGCTGTGTTGTGTTGTGCTGTGCTGTGTTGTGTTGTGCTGTGTTGTGCTGTGCTGTGCTGTGTTGTGCTGTGCTGTGCTGTGTTGTGCTGTGTTGTGCTGTGCTGTGCTGTGTTGTGCTGTGCTGTGTTGTGCTGTGCTGTGTTGTGTTGTGATGTGATGTGCTGTGCTGTGCTGTGTTGTGTTGTGCTGTGCTGTGATGTGTTGTGTTGTGTTGTGCTGTGTTGTGCTGTGTTGTGCTGTGCTGTGCTGTGTTGTGCTGTGCTGTGTTGTGCTGTGCTGTGTTGTGTTGTGATGTGATGTGATGTGATGTGTTGTGTTGTGCTGTGTTGTGATGTGCTGTGCTGTGCTGTGTTGTGCTGTGCTGAGTTGTGTTGTGCTGTGATGTGTTGTGTTGTGCTGTGTTGAGTTGTGCTGTGCTGTGTTGTGCTGAGTTGTGTTGTGCTGTGTTGTGTTGTGTTGTGCTGAGATGTGTTGTGTTGTGCTGTGTTGTGCTGTGTTGTGCTGTGTTGTGTTGTGTTGTGCTGTGCTGTGTTGTGTTGTGTTGTGCTGTGTTGTGATGTGCTGTGTTGTGCTGTGCTGTGTTGTGCTGTGCTGTGTTGTGCTGAGTTGTGATGTGCTGTGCTGTGTTGTGCTGAGTTGTGTTGTGCTGTGTTGTGTTTTGCTGTGTTGTGCTGAGATGTGTTGTGTTGTGCTGTGTTGTGCTGTGTTGTGCTGTGTTGTGTTGTGTTGTGCTGTGCTGTGTTGTGTTGTGTTGTGCTGTGCTGTGTTGTGCTTGTGCTGTGCTGTGTTGTGTTGTGTTGTGTTGTGTTGTGCTGTGTTGTGCTGTGCTGTGCTGTGTTGTGATGTGATGTGTTGTGCTGTGTTGTGCTGTGTTGTGCTGTGTTGTGTTGTGCTGTGTTGTGCTGTGTTGTGTTGTGTTGTGCTGTGTTGTGCTGTGTTGTGTTGTGCTGTGTTGTGTTGTGTTGTGCTGTGCTGTGCTGTTTTGTGATGTGTTGTGCTGTGTTGTGTTGTGTTGTGTTGTGCTGTGCTGTTTTGTGATGTGTTGTGCTGTGTTGTGCTGTGCTGTGTTGTGATGTGATGTGTTGTGCTGTGTTGTGTTTAGCTGTGTTGTGTTGTGCTGTGCTGTGCTGTGTTGTGTTGTGCTGTGCTGTGTTGTGTTGTGTTGTGCTGTGCTGTGTTGTGTTGTGCTGTGTTGTGTTGTGCTGTGTTGTGTTGTGCTGTGTTGTGTTGTGCTGTGCTGTGTTGTGCTGTGCTGTGTTGTGTTGTGCTGTGTTGTGTTGTGCTGTGTTGTGTTGTGTTGTGTTGTGTTGTGCTGTGTTGTGTTGTGTTGTGCTGTGTTGTGTTGTGTTGTGCTGTGTTGTGTTGTGTTGTGCTGTGTTGTGTTGTGTTGTGTTGTGCTGTGTTGTGTTGTGCTGTGCTGTGTTGTGCTGTGTTGTGCTGTGCTGTGCTGTGTTGTGTTGTGCTGTGCTGTGTTGTGCTGTGCTGTGTTGTGATGTGTTGTGCTGTGCTGTGTTGTGATGTGTTGTGCTGTGCTGTGCTGTGTTGTGTTGTGCTGTGTTGTGCTGTGTTGTGTTGTGCTGTGCTGTGTTGTGTTGTGCTGTGTTGTGTTGTGCTGTGCTGTGTTGTGTTGTGTTGTGCTGTGCTGTGTTGTGTTGTGTTGTGCTGTGTTGTGTTGTGTTGTGTTGTGTTGTGTTGTGTTGTGTTGTGCTGTGTTGTGCTGTGCTGTGCTGTGCTGTGTTGTGATGTGATGTGATGTGTTGTGCTGTGTTGTGCTGTGTTGTGCTGTGTTGTGTTGTGCTGTGCTGTGTTGTGTTGTGCTGTGTTGTGCTGTGTTGTGTTGTGCTGTGTTGTGTTGTGTTGTGCTGTGCTGTGCTGTGCTGTGTTGTGCTGTGTTGTGTTGTGTTGTGCTGTGCTGTTTTGTGATGTTTTGTGTTGTGCTGTGTTGTGTTGTGCTGTGTTGTGTTGTGCTGTGCTGTGTTGTGTTGTGTTGTGCTGTGCTGTGCTGTGTTGTGCTGTGTTGTGCTGTGTTGTCTGTGTTGTGTTGTGCTGTGTTGTGATGTGATGTGTTGTGCTGTGTTGTGTTGTGTTGTGCTGTGCTGTGCTGTGTTGTGTTGTGCTGTGCTGTGCTGTGTTGTGTTGTGCTGTGCTGTGCTGTGTTGTGCTGTGTTGTGCTGTGTTGTGTTGTGCTGTGTTGTGTTGTGCTGTGTTGTGATGTGATGTGTTGTGCTGTGCTGTGCTGTGTTGTGTTGTGTTGTGCTGTGCTGTGTTGTGCTGTGCTGTGCTGTGCTGTGTTGTGTTGTGTTGTGCTGTGCTGTGTTGTGTTGTGCTGTGCTGTGTTGTGTTGTGTTGTGCTGTGTTGTGCTGTGTTGTGTTGTGTTGTGCTGTGCTGTGTTGTCTGTCTGTCTGATTATCTATCTTTTTATCTATCTATCTATCTATCTATCTATATATCTATCTATCTATCTATCTATCTATCTATCATGTCTGCTCAGACTAGCTTTTTCTCTCTCTTCTCCTGGTCTCTTATTTTCGTTGCTTTCTCACTCTGTTCTTTGGTTCTATTTTCTCTATTTCAATCTGTAATGCGCTGAAGTCTTTTTCTGCCCCTCTCATATTTCTACCCCGTCTGTTTTTCTCTCTTTCTCTCTCTCTCTCCCTCCCTCTCTCTCCCTCTCTCTCCCTCCCTCTCTCTCTCTCTCTCCCTCTCTCTCTGTCTGTCTCTCTCTCTCTCTCTCTCTCTGTAATTACTGTCGCTCTCTGATAGGATTGTTTTTCTCAGGTGAGCGCGCCCAGTTCTCATCGCCGTGGGAACAGCTCGACACTAAATTATAACTTCTGCTCCATAACAGAGCCGAGTGAAAGAAACGCTGTGTTAAAAACAGAAAGAGAAGGAGGGAGAGGCAGAGAAAATGGCAGAATGAACATCTTAATTGTTTCTGTTTGTTTGTTTGTCTGTGTTGTGGGTAATTAGCACATTGTGAGAGAGGCGTGAATAAGTGCGCAGAACTCGTCAAGCGGAAAGAAGCCGTGTTCATTTGTGGCGTTCAATCCCTGCTGCTGTACACACACACACATACACACACACACACACATACACACATACACACCTGCAGAAAAACACACACACAAACTCTGCATGTGTCTCTCAATTGAATGTAATTTCTTCACTTAAGATTAAGATGCAGATTAGACTTAAAAGTTACATGAAATAAACATTGAGGATTTACTTTAGGATTTTCGAGAAGTTTTGACCATCGTCATAGTCTAGATAGATCTATCTGTATTTGGACACCCCTCCAAATCAATGAGTTCAGGTGTTTCAATCACTTCCATGGCCACAGTTGTATAAATCAAGCATGCAGACGATTCTACACACATCTGTGAAAGAATGGGTCGCTCTCAGGAGCTCAGTTAACTTAAGCGTGGTATCGTAATCGGTACTACTAAATATTTCACAGTCAACTGTTTAGTGGTATTATAAGTGGAAGCAGTTGGTACAACACACCAGCCAAACCATCAGCCAGGAAGTCGTAGGCTGTGTAAAATCACAGATTGGGTCAGCGCATGCTGAGACTCACAGTGCGCAGAAGTCGCCAACTTTCTGCAGAGGCAATAAAGCGTGGGATGCAGTGGTGTAAAGCGTGGGGTGCAGTGGTGTAAAGCGTGGGGTGCAGTGGTGTAAAGCGTGGGATGCAGTGGTGTAAAGCGTGGGGTGCAGTGGTGTAAAGAGTGGGATGCAGTGGTGTAAAGTGTGGGATATAGTGGTGTAAAGTGTGAGGTGCAGTGGTGTAAAGCGTGAGATGCAGTGGTGTAAAGAGTGGGATGCAGTGGTGTAAAGCGTGTGGGGTGCAGTGGTGTAAAGTGTGGGATGCAGTGGTGTAAAGTGTGAGGTGCAGTGGTGTAAAGCGTGAGATGCAGTGGTGTAAAGTGTGAGGTGCAGTGGTGTAAAGCGTGGGGTGCAGTGGTGTAAAGCGTGGGGTGCAGTGGTGTAAAGAGTGGGGTGCAGTGGTGTAAAGTGTGGGATGCAGTGGTGTAAAGTGTGAGGTGCAGTGGTGTAAAGCGTGGGGTGCAGTGGTGTAAAGTGTGGGATGCAGTGGTGTAAAGTGTGAGCTGCAGTGGTGTAAAGCGTGGGGTGCAGTGGTGTAAAGTGTGGGGTGCAGTGGTGTAAAGCGTGGGGTGCAGTGGTGTAAAGTGTGGGATGCAGTGGTGTAAAGTGTGAGGTGCAGTGGTGTAAAGAGTGGGATGCAGTGGTGTAAAGCGTGGGGTGCAGTGGTGTAAAGTGTGGGATGCAGTGGTGTAAAGTGTGGGGTGCAGTGGTGTAAAGAGTGGGATGCAGTGGTGTAAAACGCGGGATAAAGTGGTGTAAAGCGTGGGATGCAGTGGTGTAAAGCGTGGGATAAAGTGGTATAAAGTGTGGGATGCAGTGGTGTAAAGTGTGAGATGCAGTGGTGTAAAGCGTGGGATAAAGTGGTGTAAAGCGTGGGATGCAGTGGTGTAAAGCGTGGGATAAAGTGGTGTAAAGTGTGGGATGCAGTGGTGTAAAGTGTGAGACGCAGTGGTGTAAAGCGTGGGGTGCAGTGGTGTAAAGCGGGGGATGCAGTGGTGTAAAGCGGGGGATGCAGTGGTGTAAAGCGTGGGATAAAGTGGTGTAAAGCGGGGGATGCAGTGGTGTAAAGCGTGGGATAAAGTGGTGTAAAGTGTGGGATGCAGTGGAGTAAAGTGTGGGATGCAGTGGTGTAAAGTGTGAGATGCAGTGGTGTAAAGCGTGGGGTGCAGTGGTGTAAAGCGTGGGATAAAGTGGTGTAAAGTGTGGGATGCAGTGGTGTAAAGAGTGGGATGCAGTGGAGTAAAGTGTGGGATGCAGTGGTGTAAAGTGTGAGATGCAGTGGTGTAAAGCATGGGATGCAGTGGTGTAAAGCGTGGAATGCAGTGGTGTAAAGTGTGGGATGCAGTGGTGTAAAGTGTGAGGTGCAGTGGTGTAAAGCGTGGGGTGCAGTGGTGTAAAGCGTGGGGTGCAGTGGTGTAAAGAGTGGGGTGCAGTGGTGTAAAGTGTGAGATGCAGTGGTGTAAAGCGTGGGATGCAGTGGTGTAAAGCGTGGGATGCAGTGGTGTAAAGCGTGGAGTGCAGTGGTGTAAAGCGTGGGGTGCAGTGGTGTAAAGCGTGGGGTGCAGTGGTGTAAAGAGTGGGGTGCAGTGGTGTAAAGTGTGGGATGCAGTGGTGTAAAGTGTGAGGTGCAGTGGTGTAAAGCGTGGGGTGCAGTGGTGTAAAGCGTGGGGTGCAGTAGAGTAAAGCGTGAGATGCAGTGGTGTAAAGTGTGAGATGCAGTGGTGTAAAGAGTGGGGTGCAGTGGTGTAAAGCGTGAGATGCAGTGGTGTAAAGCGTGGGATGCAGTGGTGTAAAGCGTGGGATGCAGTGGTGTAAAGCGTGGGATGCAGTGGTGTAAAGCGTGGGGTGCAGTGGTGTAAAGAGTGGGGTGCAGTGGTGTAAAGTGTGGGATGCAGTGGTGTAAAGCGTGGGGTGCAGTGGTGTAAAGCGTGGGGTGCAGTGGTGTAAAGCGTGGGGTGCAGTGGTGTAAAGCGTGGGGTGCAGTGGTGTAAAGCGTGAGGTGCAGTGGAGTAAAGCGTGGGGTGCAGTGGTGTAAAGCGTGGGGTGCAGTGGTGTAAAGCGTGGGGTGCAGTGGAGTAAAGCGTGGGGTGCAGTGGAGTAAAGAGTGGGATGCAGTGGTGTAAAGCGTGAGGTGCAGTGGAGTAAAGCGTGGGGTGCAGTGGAGTAAAGCGTGGGGTGCAGTGGTGTAAAGCGTGAGGTGCAGTGGAGTAAAGTGTGGGATGCAGTGGTGTAAGGTGTGGGATGCAATGGTGTAAAGCGTGAGGTGCAGTGGTGTAAAGAGTGGGGTGCAGTGGAGTAAAGCGTGGGGTGCAGTGGAGTAAAGCGTGGGGTGCAGTGGAGTAAAGCGTGGGGTGCAGTGGAGTAAAGCGTGGGGTGCAGTGGTGTAAAGCGTGGGGTGCAGTGGAGTAAAGCGTGGGGTGCAGTGGAGTAAAGCGTGGGGTGCAGTGGTGTAAAGCGTGGGGTGCAGTGGAGTAAAGCGTGGGGTGCAGTGGTGTAAAGCGTGGGGTGCAGTGGTGTAAAGCGTGGGGTGCAGTGGTGTAAAGCGTGAGGTGCAGTGGAGTAAAGCGTGGGGTGCAGTGGTGTAAAGCGTGGGGTGCAGTGGTGTAAAGCGTGGGGTGCAGTGGTGTAAAGCGTGAGGTGCAGTGGAGTAAAGCGTGGGGTGCAGTGGAGTAAAGCGTGGGGTGCAGTGGTGTAAAGCGTGAGGTGCAGTGGAGTAAAGTGTGGGATGCAGTGGTGTAAAGTGTGGGATGCAATGGTGTAAAGCGTGAGGTGCAGTGGTGTAAAGAGTGGGGTGCAGTGGAGTAAAGCATGGGGTGCAGTGGAGTAAAGCGTGGGGTGCAGTGGAGTAAAGCGTGGGGTGCAGTGGTGTAAAGCGTGGGGTGCAGTGGAGTAAAGCGTGGGGTGCAGTGGTGTAAAGCGTGGGGTGCAGTGGTGTAAAGCGTGGGGTGCAGTGGTGTAAAGCGTGGGGTGCAGTGGAGTAAAGCGTGGGGTGCAGTGGTGTAAAGCGTGGGGTGCAGTGGTGTAAAGCGTGGGGTGCAGTGGTGTAAAGCGTGGGGTGCAGTGGAGTAAAGCGTGGGGTGCAGTGGTGTAAAGCGTGGGGTGCAGTGGTGTAAAGAGTGAGATGCAGTGGTGTAAAGAGTGGGGTGCAGTGGTGTAAAGAGTGGGGTGCAGTGGTGTAAAGAGTGGGGTGCAGTGGTGTAAAGAGTGGGGTGCAGTGGTGTAAAGCGTGGGGTGCAGTGGAGTAAAGCGTGGGGTGCAGTGGAGTAAAGCGTGGGGTGCAGTGGAGTAAAGCGTGGGGTGCAGTGGAGTAAAGCGTGGGGTGCAGTGGAGTAAAGCGTGGGGTGCAGTGGAGTAAAGCGTGGGGTGCAGTGGTGTAAAGCGTGGGGTGCAGTGGTGTAAAGCGTGGGGTGCAGTGGTGTAAAGAGTGAGATGCAGTGGTGTAAAGAGTGGGGTGCAGTGGTGTAAAGAGTGGGGTGCAGTGGTGTAAAGAGTGGGGTGCAGTGGTGTAAAGCGTGGGGTGCAGTGGTGTAAAGTGTGGGATGCAGTGGTGTAAAGCGTGGGGTGCAGTGGAGTAAAGCGTGGGGTGCAGTGGAGTAAAGCGTGGGGTGCAGTGGTGTAAAGCGTGGGGTGCAGTGGTGTAAAGCGTGGGGTGCAGTGGAGTAAAGCGTGGGGTGCAGTGGTGTAAAGCGTGGGGTGCAGTGGTGTAAAGCGTGGGGTGCAGTGGAGTAAAGCGTGGGGTGCAGTGGTGTAAAGCGTGGGGTGCAGTGGAGTAAAGCGTGGGGTGCAGTGGAGTAAAGCGTGGGGTGCAGTGGTGTAAAGCGTGGGGTGCAGTGGAGTAAAGCGTGGGGTGCAGTGGTGTAAAGCGTGGGGTGCAGTGGTGTAAAGCGTGGGGTGCAGTGGAGTAAAGCGTGGGGTGCAGTGGTGTAAAGCGTGGGGTGCAGTGGTGTAAAGCGTGGGGTGCAGTGGTGTAAAGCGTGGGGTGCAGTGGTGTAAAGCGTGGGGTGCAGTGGTGTAAAGAGTGGGGTGCAGTGGTGTAAAGTGTGAGATGCAGTGGTGTAAAGCGTGGGATGCAGTGGTGTAAAGCGTGGGATGCAGTGGTGTAAAGCGTGGAGTGCAGTGGTGTAAAGCGTGGAGTGCAGTGGTGTAAAGCGTGGGGTGCAGTGGTGTAAAGCGTGGGGTGCAGTGGTGTAAAGAGTGGGGTGCAGTGGTGTAAAGTGTGGGATGCAGTGGTGTAAAGTGTGAGGTGCAGTGGTGTAAAGCGTGGGGTGCAGTGGTGTAAAGCGTGGGGTGCAGTGTTGTAAAGAGTGGGGTGCAGTGGTGTAAAGTGTGAGATGCAGTGGTGTAAAGCGTGGGATGCAGTGGTGTAAAGCGTGGGATGCAGTGGTGTAAAGCGTGGGATGCAGTGGTGTAAAGCGTGGGGTGCAGTGGTGTAAAGAGTGGGGTGCAGTGGTGTAAAGTGTGGGATGCAGTGGTGTAAAGCGTGGGGTGCAGTGGTGTAAAGCGTGGGGTGCAGTGGTGTAAAGCGTGGGGTGCAGTGGTGTAAAGCGTGGGGTGCAGTGGTGTAAAGCGTGGGGTGCAGTGGTGTAAAGAGTGAGATGCAGTGGTGTAAAGAGTGGGGTGCAGTGGTGTAAAGCGTGGGGTGCAGTGGTGTAAAGCGTGGGGTGCAGTGGTGTAAAGCGTGGGGTGCAGTGGTGTAAAGCGTGGGGTGCAGTGGTGTAAAGAGTGGGATGCAGTGGTGTAAAGCGTGGGATGCAGTGGTGTAAAGCGTGGGATGCAGTGGTGTAAAGCGTGGGATGCAGTGGTGTAAAGCGTGGGGTGCAGTGGTGTAAAGTGTGGGATGCAGTGGTGTAAAGCGTGGGGTGCAGTGGAGTAAAGCGTGGGGTGCAGTGGAGTAAAGTGTGGGATGCAATGGTGTAAAGCGTGAGGTGCAGTGGTGTAAAGAGTGGGGTGCAGTGGAGTAAAGCGTGGGGTGCAGTGGAGTAAAGCGTGGGGTGCAGTGGAGTAAAGCGTGGGGTGCAGTGGTGTAAAGCGTGGGGTGCAGTGGTGTAAAGCGTGGGATGCAGTGGTGTAAAGCGTGGGGTGCAGTGGTGTAAAGCGTGGGGTGCAGTGGTGTAAAGCGTGAGGTGCAGTGGTGTAAAGAGTGGGGTGCAGTGGAGTAAAGCGTGGGGTGCAGTGGAGTAAAGCGTGGGGTGCAGTGGAGTAAAGCGTGGGGTGCAGTGGAGTAAAGCGTGGGGTGCAGTGGTGTAAAGCGTGGGGTGCAGTGGAGTAAAGCGTGGGGTGCAGTGGTGTAAAGCGTGGGGTGCAGTGGTGTAAAGCGTGGGGTGCAGTGGTGTAAAGCGTGGGGTGCAGTGGAGTAAAGCGTGGGGTGCAGTGGAGTAAAGCGTGGGGTGCAGTGGAGTAAAGCGTGGGGTGCAGTGGAGTAAAGCGTGGGGTGCAGTGGTGTAAAGCGTGGGGTGCAGTGGAGTAAAGCGTGGGGTGCAGTGGAGTAAAGCGTGGGGTGCAGTGGTGTAAAGCGTGGGGTGCAGTGGTGTAAAGCGTGGGGTGCAGTGGAGTAAAGCGTGGGGTGCAGTGGAGTAAAGCGTGGGGTGCAGTGGTGTAAAGCGTGGGGTGCAGTGGTGTAAAGCATGGGGTGCAGTGGGATGCAGGATCCATCCATCCATCTACAGTAAATGGTGAACACCCTTTAATGCTCAAATAAAGTATTCAGTCTTTAAACTGTAGAATATGAGGTCTGAATGTGTTTCTCTTGTGACGGCAGGACTGGATGGGTGATGGGATCAGATACGCACTGTAGTATTGATGGATTCAGCTGTGTGTCATTGAGTCTGGTGTGAGAAACCCTGCAGTCAGAGAAATGAGTCTTCAAACACACACACACACACACACACACACACACACTGCTGCGATTCTGCTTTATATTCCCTGCTGTCTGTATGAGCATATGTCAGTTTGCTCTTCATATAGATGATTTCTCCACGGTTAAATACAGTTTCAGCATCTGCTGCATTCTGGTGATTTGTATGTGATATATATATACACACACACACTCTGGATCAGGTGTACTAGAGGGGTTAGAGCAGACATGTGCAGCTTGTAATTTTGTTAAACCCCTTGTCAAGACAATTCTTCAGTAAAAACGTGTTATTTAATCTGTAAAGTGTCTAAGTATGTAAGTGAACTGATATTTAATATCATCTGTGTCGTATTTTCTTTGACCTTGTATAGGTTTTATTTTTTTATTTTTTTATTCCATGTTCATCTGACTAATTTGACTAGATTTTACCATGTGACAGACAAATTTGTGTCAAAATACTGTTTTGAGTTTGACTGGACACACACAATACATTATATGGTCAGTTGCATTTAATTTTCTGCATTTAACATATTTATATAAATGTATGAAATGTGACAGAAAAGACATTCATCAAAGTCATATTTTCTTTGACCCTAAAGATTGTTCATGGTTTTTGAGGTTTTGAAGCAATGGTAATCTGACTAATTTGACTAGATTTGTATATACCATTTGACATTTGTGTCAAAATACTGTAGAGTTAGACTGGACACACAAGCTTAGACCTCAACAACAACAGTAAGTGTTTCCGCTACCCTTAACATGTACATTTAGCTAAACTAACTCTACATGATATATTATATGGTCAGTTGGATTCATTTTTCCCCAGCTGTCTGTGACATTTTTTGGTAAAAAGTTAAAATAATAGTTTATTGACAATATTTCACAAATTTGCTTTAGATGTTATTTGAACCAAATATTTCTCTGTGAAATCAGTAAATCTGAAGCCAGACACAATAGTTTCAATCAAGGATTTAATTAAATTGATTAAAAGTGAAAGAAAATACATTTACACTGAGGTCAAAAGTTTGGAATAATTGAGATTTGTTAATGTTTTAAAAGAGTCTCTTCTGCTCAAATGCTGCATTTATTTGATCAAAAAATACAGTAAAAACAGTGAAATATTATTATAATGTAAATCTGCTGTTATAATGTGAATATATAGTAAAGTGTAATTTATTCCTGTGATCAAAGCTGAGTTTATCATCATTACTCCAGTCTTCAGTGTCACATGATCCTCCAGAAATCATTCTATGATAATTTGATGCTCAATAAACATTTATGATTATTATCAGTGTTGAAAACAATTAATATTTCAGTGGAAACCATCATACATTTTATTTTTCAGGATTCTTTGATGAATATGAAGTTCAAAAGAACACCATTTATTTTAAATATAATCTTTTGTAACATTATAAATGTACTGTCACTTTCAATCAATTTAATCAATCCTTGATGTTAATTTCTTTAAGTAAAAAATTATTGCCCCATAAATTATGAAACCGCGCCAATGTTTCACAAACATATGAACACTATAGTGTTTGCTCAATGTATGAAGACTAATGTGAGAGTCAGAGATGAAGCAGAGTAGAGTATAGAGTAGAATAGAGCGTGGCGTGTAGAGTTGAGAGCGGTGGATGTGGGAATGATGGATGACTGCTGACACGTTTATGACTCTGTGTTTGTTCTCCAGGCCGAGCAGAAAATGGCAGTGTCATATAAAACTCCACAGAGCAGAGAGATGGGAGAGAGATTCATTTACACTGTTTTAAATGAGAAATTAAAAGAGTCAGTGTGTCTCCAGTTCAATCTGAATTTAGAGAAAAAACCCAAACAATGGTGTGTGTTACAGAAACCTTATTGCGATCACATATGGACTAAACTCATTATAGTGTGTGTGAGTCAAATAAACCCACCGCAAGAGCTCAGGTTCCTCTCGTGATGGATTTATACAGCAGCTCCATATGCTGAAGACATTAAGACACCTTCGTCAGTGCCATAAAAACTGTCTCTCTCTCTCATTAACATTCTGTCTCTCTTTCAGGATCATAAACCGACAGGAGGAACATCTGCACATGGAACGAACCCGGACCAACACAGAGGTGTTCCTCAGGTAACAGAGCGTCCTCTCAAAGCCATGAGATGCAAAACTAAGGTTTTAGTTGGACGTTCGTCTAACGTTTCTTAGATGTTACTACTGTTTCAGAACCTTCAGAGAACACTCAAAAGTAACGTTTAGAGAACACTCAAAAGTAACGTTCAGAGAACACTCAAAAGTAACGTTCAGAGAACACTCAAAAGTAACGTTCAGAGAACACTCAAAAGTAACGTTCAGAGAACACTCAAAAGTAACAATCAGAGAACATTCTAAAGTAACGTTCAGAGAACATTCTAAAGTAACGTTCAGAGAACATTCAAAAGTAACGTTCAGAGAACATTCTAAAGTAACGTTCAGAGAACATTCTAAAGTAACGTTCAGAGAACATTCTAAATTAACGTTCAGAGAACATTCTAAAGTACTGTTCAGAGAACATTCAAAAGTAACGTTCAGAGAATATTCAAAAGTAACGTTCAGAGAATATTCAAAAGTAACGTTCAGAGAACATTCTAAAGTAACGTTCAGAGAACATTCAAAAGTAACAATCAGAGAACATTCTAAAGTAACGTTCAGAGAACATTCAAAAGTAACGTTCAGAGAACATTCTAAAGTAACGTTCAGAGAACATTCTAAAGTACCGTTCAGAGAACATTCTAAATTAACGTTCAGAGAACATTCTAAAGTACTGTTCAGAGAACATTCAAAAGTAACGTTCAGAGAACATTCAAAAGTAACGTTCAGAGAACATTCTAAAGTACCGTTCAGAGAACATTCAAAATTAACGTTCAGAGAACATTCTAAAGTAGCGTTCAGAGAACATTCTAAAGTAACGTTCAGAGAACATTCAAAAGTAACGTTCAGAGAACATTCTAAAGTAACGTTCAGAGAACATTCAAAAGTAACGTTCAGAGAACATTCTAAAGTAACGTTCAGAGAACATTCAAAAGTAACGTTCAGAGAACATTCAAAAGTAACGTTCAGAGAACATTCAAAAGTAACGTTCAGAGAACATTCTAAAGTAACGTTCAGAGAACATTCAAAAGTAGCGTTCAGAGAACATTCAAAAGTAGCGTTCAGAGAACATTCTAAAGTAACGTTCAGAGAACATTCTAAAGTAGCGTTCAGAGAACATTCAAAATTAACGTTCAGAGAACATTCTAAAGTAGCGTTCAGAGAACATTCTAAAGTAACGTTCAGAGAACATTCAAAAGTAGCGTTCAGAGAACATTCAAAAGTAGCGTTCAGAGAACATTCAAAAGTAACGTTCAGAGAACATTCAAAAGTAACGTAACGTTCAGAGAACATTTAAAAGTAACGTAACGTTTAGAGAACATTCTAAAGTAACGTTCAGAGAACATTCTAAAGTAACGTTCAGAGAACATTTAAAAGTAAAGTTCAGAGAACATTCTAAAGTAACGTAACGTTCAGAGAACATTTAAAAGTAACGTAACGTTTAGAGAACATTCTAAAGTAACGTTCAGAGAACATTCTAAAGTAACGTTCAGAGAACATTTAAAAGTAACGTTCAGAGAAAATTCTAAAGTAACGTTCAGAGAACATTTAAAAGTAACATAACGTTCAGAGAACATTCTAAAGTAACGTTCAGAGAACATTCTAAAGTAACGTTCAGAGAACATTCTGAAGTAACGTTCAGAGAACATTCTAAAGTAACGTTCAGAGAACATTCTAAAGTAACGTTCAGAGAACATTCTAAAGTAACGTTCAGAGAACATTCTAAAGTAACGTTCAGAGAACATTCTAAAGTAACGTTCAGAGAACATTCAAAAGTAACGTTCAGAGAACATTCAAAAGTAACGTTCAGAGAACATTCAAAAGTAACGTTCAGAGAACATTTAAAAGTAACGTAACGTTCAGAGAACATTCTAAAGTAACGTTCAGAGAACATTCTAAAGTAACGTTTTGATGGGAACATTAGCAAGACGCTCTAGGTCATATTTCTGTTATAGCTGGATCAGGTGATCTGGTCATAAGTGTTCTAGTAATCGCTTGTGAGTTTCAGTGATTTCATTCTTAATCTCTCACACGAGACGGTTAAATAACCAAACTCATATCCGTAAAAAAAAATGAGCAAATCTGATTTCGACACTTTACCTCAGTACTGGAAACACTCTGGTTAAACCTCAAGCATTTATTCTCCTCTTCAACAGCAGGATGTCCTCTAAGAGCCTGAGTTCATCTGAAGCGTTCACAGGTTCAGTCCTGAAACAAACCGAGTGTAAAAACACACGTCACAACCCATTGAGTTTTCCTTGCAGTGGGAATGTCTTTGGCCTGGTCGGAACTGAGGCGTGCGTTTCCTATAGGGAGTGTGTGAACCGATCAATGTATACCTTACATATGCAAAGCAAGTCACTTTAGATAAAAGCATCTGATAAATGTAAATGATTATTGTGGGAAGGGAGGCGTTCCTTTACTGTTGTTCAGGATGCATTAGTGTTTACACTCAAAGTGGTCACATGTATTTATGACTAATTACACTATATTATGCCACCATTTATTTTTGCATGTGTTGTTTTTGTGTCGATTCGCTGAATGAATTTTGCAGATCAGGTACTGACACAACAAACGCCCACAGCATTAGCGCAGATCACCGTTTGCACATAGAAATTGTGGAAGTGGTTATTATTATTTTTTTCCTTGCCATAAAAGTGGCATGTTTATTGAGTCGGACAAGGCTATAACAACGCCTTCAACATGAGGGGGCAATTTAATGCTTGTAATGGTCTTTTAATTAAATAATTAACTCAATAATTAAAGGTGGGGTATGTAATCCTCTTTTTTGGCCATTTTTTTAAAATCACTTAAAATCTTATTCCTTACCCACATACAGCCACTGAGTTAGAAGCACTGAAATAAAAATTAAGCAATTTAATCATCTGTGGAACGGGCAGGATCCCGTTCATGTCCCCCCATCCATGTCCATGTTCTTTGAATGGGTGGAGTCAAAGGAAAGAAGGTAGGACCATTTGAGTTGTGTATTTTCAAAATCTGCCGGCCGTTTTGCAAATCACACACCCCACCTTTAAAGAATTTGAATGCATTTAGGGGAATAACGAGAAAGCAAGAAGAATATGTCTTTGTAAAGTAATCAATATGAACCATTGATAGCAAATAATGTTTTTATTTTAAAATATGCACACATTCGTATGCATAATAATGTTGAAAATGCAAAAACGGGAAACTTTTTATGCGTTTTTGACGTTCATTTACAGAACAATGGTGTTTTTAGTGCCTGAAAACACAAACTTTTGAAACTTTTTCAAAGTGCAAGTTCTTGAAAACGGTGAATCGATGACTTCTTGCACGTGTGTATTACATGTTCAGTCTGTAGTGTTTCATCGCCATCTACTGGCCTGGCAGAATACAGCGTTTATAGTCGATTTCACGGATCCGTGTGAATGGGGATCGTTTTGACAATGGTGTCGTTGTATATACAGAAAACACCATTTCCACCATTACGGAAAACTTTCTCAGTTTTAAGCATATCGTTGTCGTGTAAACGCACCCCTCAGGCTACATGATTCACATAAAAGATTCATCCTATATTTTCAATTTAAAAACTGCGAAATTTGACAAACAAAGTTGAGTAGTCTGCATCACTGTATGTTACTAATGTCAGTTTAACATGTCTATCCTGAAACAGTCTCAAACATGACATATTTAGCTGCTTTATATCTTACCTCAGACGCTCTTCAACCGTTAAACTGAAGCGGCGCGCTGATGCTCGTGCCCGGCTTAAGCCCCCCCCCCCCGCCTTCTTTGATTTGATTGGCAGTCATTTGAACGATGATGCGCGCGGATAGACCGCTCAGGTAGAGCAACCATAATGATAATGACTGCATTTTAAAGTATTTAAACACATAGATCAGTGCACAGCTGCTGGTTTAGCTGAACTGATGAACTTGCTCGTGAAT
>JARPMJ010009934.1:0-21228 GCA_033366665.1 Phoxinus dragarum
CATAGGTTTAGTTACTATGATCACGCGCGTGAACTCGACAATCGACTACTTTGGACTTCCACCGAAAACAGGAACTAAATACAGGTATGTGCGCTGGCTGATATAACATCATTTTTATTCATATCTTTCACATCTACTGCAGTCAGATTCACTCGTGTTCACTCTTAAGGAATCACTCAACATGGCTGGGCACTTGTAATGACACATCAAATATGTTAAGAGGATAAAAGCAGGTTTAAAACTTGCCCCATTCAAGTCAATAGGGTGCAAATTTTAAAAATAGGATAAAACAGTGTAGGCAACACCGATTTTTGTCGTTGTTCTCTGTATTGACAGCACTCCAAATTTACTAAAAATTGAGCTCAATGTTAAAATTGACCGGAGTTCTCCTTTAAGTCTTGTCTTGTGGTCTTATGGCCTATGTGAAAGCATTTTGTAGCAGGAGAATGAGCAAAAAGCAAGAACTAGCTACCTCTATTGCACTTTGTTACTATTATTAGAATCCTCTATTGTTCATGCGAGTTTCAAGGTTTACATAACATTACTTTATAGTAGATATGGCCACCCCACACTAGCTTTGTGTCCCATCTTGGCCACCCCAGTAAAAATGTCCTGGATACGCCACTGGTGATTGTTGCATAAAGATTATGCTTGAATTTTATCCATAACCTTTACAAGGGACAGGTAACGTTAGTCCTCAAATGTGATTGCCTTACAATAATGTGGTACAGACACTCTAACAAATCTGACAGAATATATTTACATATTGTAAATGTTTACTACAACTATGGAGGGGGTCTGGGGGTGTTTTATGTCGACTTAAACTATTTGTATTGCTGTTGTTTTTTAGTTAATTAGCCATTCCGTAAAGAACTACTTCTTGGATGTTAAACACCATGGGATATAATTTAAAATGTATGTTTGTCAAAAGAAAAATCATCTGAATTTTAAAACACTGCTTTTTCTCAAACATTGTGTCAGACGTATTTGATAGCATTATTCTCTTGTTTCATCGTGTATTAACTATATTTATCTGTTTGAAATTTGTAGATAAGTACATTTATAACACAAAAATAACCGGTGAATGGCTTTGTGTCAGAACCCGTTATGAAGATATGATTGGTTTTAACTTTTTTATTCTAACTTTAAAGCTAGATTATCCTTTGAAATAGTGTAATACAAATTGTATATTTGATTTTGGGAGTGAACACTGGAAACTATAGTCATTTAGCTTAATCTTTGGTTTTTAAGGGAAATTAAGTATTCTCAGGAGCCCCATTGACCCCTGAAGTTATGACTTCTGAAGACCTTAACATGAGTAAAATGAAATATTCACTCAAGACAAACTTTACTTTTGTTGCGTCATGGACCAGAGAGGCACATCTCGTCTCTAAAAATGTGTGCTGATTTTCTAAAAGACACAACTCAACCCTTTAGAATCTGAAGCTAAAATAGGTGATTTTCACATACTTAGTTTTGGACTGTAAAATTGTAAAACAATGTGCTATCTTCATGTGCTAGGTATTATCTTTTGAGAAAAGATGACGTTCAATAAATTACCGTTATTGGCCATTAGTGTGTATGGTGAGTTTGTAAATAGAATTTAAATAGACAAAAATAATAGAACCGTGAATAAATTTACTGATTTTTATTTAGAAAAAAAATCTTTAAAAAATCACAAATAAAAGAAACGATCACTTTAAAGTTGGGGAAAAAAAACGAAACTAAAATAAAAGTCTTTTTTTTTTTGTGACACGGGGTTGTTTTTATTTAGGATACTTTCATACACGCACACAAATACATACATAACGCTACATACGCACGACCCCACATGCTAAGATACGTGAAAGAGTATTCGGCCATCCGCCTCCCATGTTTCATCAAAAATATTCCTAATCAACTCTTCTGATGGCTACCGCTTGAATCGCCATGTTTTTGTTCGTTTTCTCTTTTATTATTTTATGGTATCCCTGTTCAAATCTTTCCGATCCGCTCTGCCAGAAAGCTGCCGTCATTTGCTGACAGAAAGCCTGAAATTACCGTAATAAGACGTATATTGCCGAAATACAGCAATTTGCAATGTTTTGATAGTGCAGACGGCTAAAGAGTTACGGTAACATGATTGCTGGTGTGTGTCGGTGGACGAGATACTGCTGAATATCTTTGTATAAATAAGACCTAAGACAACTAAGCACGGATTTTGCTTTAAAATTGTAAAGTTGTTGAGCAGATGCTGTTAAGTAAAATAATATCTTAGGTTAAATTTATTTCTGGGTCATTCTATGGAAATTTACATTTTCTGTCCCTAGCCTTTACAGAAATATCACACTTGAAAAACACTTTAGGGTTACAATTTCTTTATATATATATATATATATATATATATATATATATATATATATAAAAATAAATGTATTTGTACAATTACACCTTCTTGAGCTATCAATGTGGCAATATTTGATTTTTAATTAATTATATAGAATTCCAAGTACCAGATGTGCTCGTCCCCACAGTCATGTACAGAGGGAAAATGCTTTAATTTGATATCAATGACAAGTTTATCCCCGATATAAAATACAATAATGCATACATAACAATCAAATATATTATGTAAATGATATTAAAAAAAATGCTGCATAAATATTATAAAATAATTTTTAATGAAAGTAGTGGACCCCTGGAGTTGTGTCACATGGTGTTACCGTTAAACATCTAAATATCTAATATTTTGACATAAAAATCTGATCACTCGACTTCCTCCTTTCAAATTCATGAATATCTATGGTATATCCACAGAACTGTATGTCTCTTTTCAGTTATCAGAAATTTTCTCATTTATCTCGTGATTTCATATGAAGCTTTAGTTGAACTCACTGGTTTGACCTACTTTATTGTTAGGGATTTGTAGTAAATAAATAAAAACTAGAATAATTATGTATTGCACTACTTAATTTAGTTAGTATACCATGATTGACAAGCTGTGGTTTGATACCTCGTAGTATCCATTTTGTAAACACCGGCGACTCCCATTTACAGATAAACTTCATTCAAAGCTATTCATTTAGATTGTATGCCAAATGTAACAATTTAGTCTCATCTACTTAATTATGGTTGAAGAATATTTGGCCTTATGTGTGTCATTGGTGTTACTGTCTTTTCTGTCATGTTAAATAAATGTCACATGTGACATGATGATAATTTTACATCCATTTGTTTCTGATGCACTCAAAGTTAATATTTAAAGGATTGCATCGTTACTGGATTTTAACTTTTAATTTTATTGTTATAGCAAATACATGGTAGCGCAGATGAACTAACATCATTCAAACATACTTTTAACAAACCTGATTAAAAGAAATAAAACATAATCTCCTTGTTTGCTGCACTATTATTATTTTCTGTAACTATACATGTGCTGAAAAAAAAAGTTAGAAAACCTTTAATATTGCCAAGACGTAAGGTAACACAAGTGTCAAAATGGTAGGCCTACATGCAGTCTTTAAATAAATGTACACAAGTTTAAATGGTAGAAAAAGAAATCTGATCTTCAAAAGGTGTCAGAATTGATGTTTGGGGTGCCTATTGTATTCACGCTTTCTCCAAGAAAAACAGGATGGGGGGACCGATCCCCCAGGGAGGAAGGACGATTGATCTTACAGCATGGTCCGTGTGAAGTGGCAAAATGGTCACATTTTGGGGTCGCCAGACAGTAAGGCTTCAGATAAGGAGATTTTATGATAGGAGACAGTTGTGGTCTTTGAATGTAAAACACCAGGTGACTGGCCTATCTTTTAATTGTCTGATGTTTCCTGAAACAAACTGCAAAAGCTAATACATAGCAACTACACATAGAGGAAGGGGAGGGCCGGTGCCAGTGCTATGATGGAAACAATCTTCATTTTCAATTTAGCAAACGGAGCTCCAACATCTCTTCTGCTCAGAAATTCAAGGATCTGTGATTTTAACCAGAGACAAAAAGACCTCCTAGTTTCACCGATTGTAAGTTCACTTCGACACATGTTTAAAACTAACTTTAAAATACTTGATAATTTAACATCTTATTTCAAATAATATGAACTATTATTCACTATTTTATGTTTTATTTATTTGTGTAAGTCAGTATATTGTGGTGTCCCCATGATGATATCACTGATGTATTCGATTAAAATACTTATTTCGTTAATTTTATGTTTTATTTATATGTGTAAGACAGTTTATTGTGGTGTATTAGATTCAAATACTTATACTTTATCATTTAACATCTTATTTCAAATAATATGAACTATTATTCACTATTTTATGTTTTATTTATCTGTGTAAGACAGTTTATTGTGGTGTATTAGATTAAAATACTTATACTTGATAATTTAACATCTGATTTCAAATAATATGAACTATTATTCCCTATTTTATGTTTTATTTATCTGTGTAAGTCAGTATATTGTGGTGTCCATGCACATGATGACCCTATATCACTGATGTATTAGATTAAAATACTTTGACTTGATCATTTAACATCTTATTTCAAATAATATGAACTAGTATTTACTATTTTATGTTTTATTTATCTGTGTAAGCCAGTATATTGTGGTGTCCATGCACATGATGACCCTATATCACTGATGTATTAGATTAAAATACTTTGACTTGGTAATTGAACATCTTATTTCAAATAATATGAACTATTATTCACTATTTTATGTTTTATTTATCTGTGTAAGTCATTATATTGTGGTGTCCACATGATGATCATATATCGCAGATGTATTAGATTCAAATACTTAATAAAATTAACATCTTATTTCATTAATTCATTATTTTATGTGTTTTATTTAACCGCAATGGTTTTTATGTCTTAAAAATTAATTTGTGACATTTCATCTGCTCTGAAAGATTTAAGGATTTGTGACTTTAACCAGTACTTTAACTTACTTACTTTAAAATACTTATACTTGATAATTGTATATTCTTATTTCATATATCAGTTATTTGATATGCTTTATTTGGCATCAATGCTATTTCTTTAAACTTATTTTCATTCTCTCCCACAGGCATTACGGGCGATGCTGTAACATCTGAAAATCAAATCCATGCCAAATCTCTTCATTTTCATAATTTCATCATTCTGTGAACATTATCCTGATATAATAAAAATCACCCACCTGAAAACATTCCTACCAGTCGCACAAGCAGATCACAATCATAAACAAACAATCATAAACATTCCGGAAAACACACATGGTCAAAGGTCACCCCCCTGGTGGTCATAAAACCCCCAAATATGGACATTTCCTGTCATAAAGCCATAAATCATATTTTGACACAAGCTACCCCATATAAACTACTCACGTTGTCCGGAAACTTCACGGCCATTACCTTTACAGGCGAAACTTGCATGTGCTCCGGTCAAATGTAATGGTGTCAATACTGCCGTATCAGTTTGAGCCAGAATCAGACCCAGAAAGCGGCAATGAAGAGTCAAGCAGAATCTCCCCAAACATGGCTCTTACAAACGTTTCTGAATGGTAATTTTTTTTATTACATTCTACTATTATTATTATAAGAATTTTGATACGCTGTTACTTGCAAATGCTACTACTGCTTGTTAGCTTTTGAGAGTTTTCTCCTGATTAAACATTTAATATGAATAAATGACCACAGCTGAAGTTTGCTGTTGCGATTACACGTTTGTCAAGTCATCTTCATTTATATAGCGCTTTTAACAATGTAGATTGTTTCAAAGCTGCTTTACAGAGATAAACGTATACTTTAAGGTAACAGATTGTTTTGGCTTTATAGCGGTTCTTGAATAATGTTATTTTCCAGCTAAAGTTAGTTCTGATTGATTCCGTCGAAAGGATAATTTGTTATACACACAAATTGTTTGTCTTATACACACAAAATAGCATCAAACTAACTGGCTAGCTACTATAATCAAACAGCGTTGGCATTACGTTCTTGATCAAATCGAAAAATTACGTCATAAAGTATACATGGAAAATACATTTACAAAATTAGTACACAATTACAAATTCAGGTCCAAAATATTTGTACACGTTTGTCGTAGACACACGAAATAGCATAACTAAGTGGCTATTAAAGCCAGAGCTGGCATTTGTTTACGTCCTTGATAAAACTAAAACATTACGTCTGAAATTCTTAAGTCTTACTTACAGGTCGTGGCCCAACAACTGCTGCCTTTGGTTTTAAAGTTGGAATTGCTTCATGTTTTAGTAACAGTTTCTTGTTGAATCCGGCATTGAATTTGTGGAGATTCTGGAAGCTGTCTTCCGTAAAATGCGCAGCACAGAGAGCTAAATTACGATTGCAATTTTCAGGAACATAATCAAACATAAATTTTAGCCATTGTTGACGAACTACAGCGTCCGTAGGAAGCCCGAACACAGAAGACCTGATAGCTGGGTGAAAATAACACACTTTAGACGGCATGGCTACAGCTCTCCACTATACTCTTCCTCTTCGACAAAGCTGCAGAAATATGGCCATGCCCCTTTTTTGCATATTCCGGAGGGAGGGTTGATGTAAATTTATGGGTTAGTTACGTATAAAACCCGGGAAGTATCTCGTTGTAGTCCCATTCGAGTCGTTTTTGTAGGCATTCAACTTCCTGATATTTAAAAGACGATATCGTACTCGGTTACTAACGTAACCTCGGTTCTCTCTAGGAGAGGGAACGAGTACTGCGTCGATATAGCGACGCTACGGGAAAGATATTTCTTTGTCGAGATTGAAGCCTAAAAATTAATCCTTAATTTTGTAATATGTAAAACGCTTTTCTGTAGCATACAACCCTAGGCGGAGCAATATCGCTCGCCCATTGGCTGCTCCGCCAGAAAAGCACAGCCTATGCGAGGCCAGTGACGCTGACCAATGAGGGTGCTTCGCGCCCTTCTGCGTCATCTCCCGCCGAAACAGGCGTGGCCTAGGTCTATAAATACCAAGCATAGCTGCTTCCACTCCGATTTTCGTCACAGAAGCGACACAGCGTGGGCACGCACGGCATGAGACGCAGTACTCGTTCCCTCTCCTAGAGAGAACCGAGGTTACGTTACTAACCGAGTACGTTCTCTTACGTAGAGTTCTCTCCTACTGCGTCGATATAGCGACGCTATGGGAACCCCTGTAAGACGCCGTGCGTGTTCTTGGACCGACACAGACACCCAAGGGCGCGCGCGCGCACCCCGGCATGCCAGTGCCTACACCAAGAGTATATAGGGAGAGCGGCTAGAATTAGCATCATCCCTTTATAATAGCGCCCCTAAGGGCATAATAACATATATATGTAAATATTAGATATAAATGGGGGGTAATAGCATGCTCATGGGACACATTGTCAGTGAGTGATGCTTAAAACATTTTAGTGACCTGGGCCGCCGTGCGGGGCAGGAACACCATACCTGGTCTTAGACCGAGAGCAGTTTAGCCTGCAACGCAGGAACCTCTAGGTTATAGAACCTTATAAATGTAGACGGGGGGGCCCAGCCTGCCGCCATACAAATATCTTGTAACGAGATTCCGCTATACCAAGCCCACGACGAGGCCATGCCTCTCGTAGAATGTGCTCTGATGCCCAGGGGGCATTCCAAACCTCTAGATGCGTAGGCTAGCGCAATGGCATCCACTACCCATCGAGATAGACTCTGTTTCGTTGCAGCACGTCCTTTAGAGCGCCCACTGAACGAAACGAAGAGCTGCTCCGTCTGTCGAAAAACAGCGGAGCGGGACACGTAAGCTCTTAATGCCCTGACCGGGCAAAGGAAGCTATTTCCGTCCTCAGAGGCCGGCAGAGCCGACAGGGAGATGACCTGAGCCCTGAACGGTGTGTTGAGGGACTTAGGTACATGCCCATGCCTCGGTTTCAACACGACTATAGAGTCGTTGGGCCCGAACTCCATACAAGAGGCTCTTACTGAGAGCGCTTGCAAATCCCCCACACACTTCACTGAAGCGAGAGCCAAAAGAAACACGGTCTTGAGAGACAGGTGCTTCATGTCAACTGAGTGAATAGGCTCGAAAGGGGCCCCTTTCATGGCGTTCAACACCGTAGAAAGGTCCCAAACGGGGACTGAAGGAGGCCTTGGAGGATTTAACCTCCTGGCTCCTCTAAGGAAACGGACCACCAGGTCGTTTCTGCCCAGTGCATGGCCATGCGTCGGATTGACGAACGCTGATATGGCTGCCACATAGACTTTGAGCGTGGATGGGGTCCTACCCTTATCCAACAGCTCCTGCAGGAAGGAGAGAACCTCTGTTTCCCCGCACTGAAGAGGTGATAGACCTTGGTCTGAGCACCAGTCAGAGAACACCGACCATTTGGAAGCGTAGAGCCGTCTAGTAGACGGGGCCCTAGCCTGCTCGATCGTGTCTAACACTCCTCTTGGGAGTTTAGCGGGTACCCGTTTATGGCCCACACATGAAGGGACCATAGCTCCGGGTGAGGATGCAAAATCGAGCCCATGGCCTGCGAGAGAAGGTCCTTCCTCACTGGGATCGGCCACGGAGCAGTACTCTTGAGCAGTGGTGGAATGTAACGAAGTATTTGTACTTCGTTACTGTACTTAAGTAAATTTTTACGTATCTATACTTTACTTAAGTAAAAAAAATAATGCATACTTTTACTTTTACTCAAGTAGATTTTTCAGCAATTATCTGTACTTTGTACTCCACTACATTATTAAAATGTGTGTCGTTACATCCTTCCGAATCTCTTGCATAAAATGTTTTTGGTCGACTGACGTTTTGGCGTTGCTGGCCAATGCACGTTGAAACAGATCGGAGATCTGATTGGTCAAAGAACTCACGCGCTCAGCGCGCGTTTTGAAACAACACAACACATTGCTTGCATGTTTTAAGAGAAGCACTCACCTCACCCTTGTCAAATTTAGTTTGGTGCTTATTTTTGTCTCATTCTAATGTGTTATAAATTAGGGGTGTAACGGTATTCGTACCGGACCGTTTCGGTATAGGACTTTCGATGCGGTGCACATGAATGCAATCTTTCACGTGAATTAGGCTAGTTGTGTGCGGAACATATTCCGAGTTTCCACACGAACATTATGTCGGAAGTCTCCGCGTTGCACTTGAGCGCGCACTGTACAACTGTACGGGCCGGGTTCGGACAAATATTTAGATATGTTCAGCTTCGGCTCGGGCTCGGTCACATCAGCGCGATAAGGCATTGAACATTTTACACTTAAAACAGCTTATTATGTTGGTAGCCAATGTGCCTGATGCTTTCACTTGATGCAAACGTTCGTTTTTGTGATTAAAATACATGCAAAATATGACCATAACATCTGTCTTCCTGTGTGCGGAAATTTGTTTATGTTGCTGTGACAACGAAACACGTGCATGCGCGCCTGTGTTAAAAGCGCTTGTTGCTCCGTGCGCGCTGATGTGCTCATCTGTTGACAATTCCAAATGCCTTTCAGTTGCTTAATAAAAGCAGGCTTTCCACACAAACAAACGTACGCGTGTCATTAGTATGAGGAACAAAAATGGGATTTTAACTGTCGGTTTCGGGTCGGGCTCGGACATAAATATCTTTATGCCTGTCGGGCATTTTTCTCTCTCTCTCCTCTAGCGTCATGGCCAATATTGGTTTGAGAGTATTTTATTTAGTGGAGAACTTTGCAGCAGTATTTTATTTATTATTCTTTTTTATTTATTATATTTAATTAAAAAGTGTGTTTAAAAAAATGTAAACAAATTGTTAAAAAAGTTTATAGTAAACAACCAGCAGTTTAATGTTTTGCATTTCTTTCCCTTACTGTACCGAAAATGAACCGAACCGTGACTTTAAAACCGAGGTACGTACCGAACCGTGATTTTTGCATACCGTTACACCCCTATTATACATTATTAGCCTAATGCTTTTGGATTTTCTGTAATCAATGGAGTATAAGCCTCAAATGCAGTTTTAGCTACATTTTCCCCATGCAGGCCAAGGTAAAGGACTAAAGCAACTGTTGTTGAGCAGAATAAACTGGTCATACAAATTTGATTAAAGTGTTCAGAATAACACTCACCTGTGTGCTTTTGAGTTTTTTTTTTTACTGCTCTTAATAGTATAGTAAAAATTAAATAAATTGTATGTCATAATTGGCTTAGCTTAATTAATATTTAATGAGTAATAAGTAAATAACCAGATTTTTACAGAGTGTCAGTATTGCAGAGAGCTTGCACAACAACCCTTTCCAGTACACAATAGAAATTGTTTGTGATTATTACAATTGAACAGCCCAGACATCGAGACAACTGATTGTACTTTTACTTAAAAAAATACTTTAAAGTAAATTTAAAAGTATGTACTTATGACTTTTACTTAAGTAAGATGTTGATGTAGTAATTCTACTTTTACTTAAGTATATATTTTGCAGGGTAATTGTACTTTTACTTAAGTACTAAACTTGAGTACTTCCTCCACCACTGCTCTTGAGCTGCATCAAAACTGGGAACCAAGGTTGATTCGTCCAGTATGGTGCGACAAGAAGCACTGAGCATCCGCTTTTCCTGATTCGCTCCAGCACTTGAGGCAGGAGTGAGACAGGGGGAAAAGCATAGAGCGGATGGCGGGGCCAGACTTTGGCCAGCGCGTTCGTACTCTTTGAAAAGAATTCCGGACAGTGAGCGTTTTCCTGGTTTGCAAACAGGTCTATCTCCGCTCTGCCGAACCTTTTCCACAGCAGACGCACTGTCTGTGTGTGTAGGGACCATTCTCCTGTTGGAACCTTGTTCCGTGAGAGTCTGTCTGGTCCTACGTTCAGGTGACCAGGCACATGGATCGCTCTCAGCGAGCGCAGGTTGTGCTGGGCCCATACCAGTATGCGTTCCGTCATCCTGAAAAGGTTTCGGGATCTCACGCCACCCTGGCGGTTTATATAGGCTACTACCGACGTGTTGTCCGAACGGACCAGGACGTGGTGTCCCTTTATCCGAGGACGGAAACGCCTCAGCGCTAAGTCCACTGCCATCATTTCTAGGCAGTTTATGTGCGGTAGTTTGACTCGTTCCGCCCATTGGCCAAAGAACGGTCTGCCTTCGAGCAGTGCTCCCCAGCCTGAGGTGGACGCGTCCGTGGACACCACCTTCAGGCTCGAGGAAGTCCCCAGGCTTACACCTGACCGGTACCAGTCTGACGCTCTCCATGGTGTCAGGGCTGAAATGCATTCCTGATTGACCTTGAGGCGACAATGACCGTGAACCCATGCTCGGCGCGGTACGCGCGCTTTTAGCCAGAACTGCAGTGGGCGCATGCGCAGCAGGCCCAACTGTAGAGCTGCCGATGCTGCGGCCATGAGGCCTAGCATTTTCTGAAACCTCCTGAGCGGCACTATATGACCGCTGCGGAAGGATTTCGCCATCCGCAGGGAGTTTCGCCTGCGCTGTGATGACAGCCGAGCTGTCATAGACAGCGAGTTCAGCTCCAGTCCCAAATAGGAGATCCTTTGACTGGGAAACAGTGAACTTTTCTCCCAATTGACTCTCAGACCTAAGCACTCGAGGTGATCGAGTATTAGGGTCTTGTGGCGGATGAGTTCTGAAGGTGATTGAGCTAGAATCAGCCAATCGTCCAAATAATTCAGAATTCGAATGCCGCGGAGTCTCAGGGGTGCCAGTGCCGCGTCCATGCACACTGTAAATGTACGAGGTGCTAGAGACAGGCCGAATGGCAGGACTGTGTACTGATATGCCTGGCCCTCAAAGGCGAATCTCAAAAATCGCCTGTGACGTGACGCAATTTGTATGTGAAAATACGCGTCTTTCAGATCTATTGCCATAAACCAGTCTCCTCGGCGAATCTGCGCGAGGATAGCTCTGGTCGTGAGCATTCTGAACTTTCGCTTTGTCAGCGCTTTGTTCAGATGCCTGAGATCTAAAATGGGTCTGAGACCCCCGTCTTTTTTCAGTACCAGAAAATATCTGCTGTACAGACCCCCTTCGCTCTGAGCTTGAGATAAAGGCTCTATGGCCCCTTTGCTCAATAGCTTCGCTATTTCGGCTCGAAGTAGATGTGCTACTTCTGTTTTCACCGTAGTTTCGACTTTCTCCGTGAAACGGGGAGGGCGTCGATGAAACTGTAGCGAATAGCCTCTTTTTATAGTCTCTAGCACCCATTCTGAGACCCCGGGAAGTCTTTCCCATGCATCTGCACGCGTGACTAGGGGTTGAATGTAATCTGGGCCCTGGTCGCGAAACGGCGGCGACACGAGAGCAACCGTGTGCTGTAACATGGAGGCTGTGGCGTTTGAGGCGGGGGGCATGCTTAACACAGTGTGCATCCCGCGCGCGCTCGACTCTCTGAGTTGAGAGAGAGAGCGCGCGGTATATTTGTGAATAAATGTGGGCGCGTGGTAGCGGGCACATTTATAACACCGGGAATACTGTGTTTGTGAACTGACTGACCGTCCGTTGGTTTCGTTTTTACAGAAAACCGCGGAACGTGCAGTGTGTAGTGGTTGTGGGCACTGGACAGTGGGCACGCTCACTACATGTAAAGCACAATCGACATGAGTCGATTTTATGTGTGCAAACCCTGTGTTGTACGGGGCTGTGCTTGCACGGGTTGAAAAACCGGGCTCTGGTCGCGAAATGGCGGCGACACGAGAGCAGTCGTGTGCTGTAACATGGGCGCCATTGCAGCGTGATGCGGGGGCGCGCTTAATCGAGCGGGCAGCCCGCGCGCGCGCTCAGCTCTCTCAGCTGAGAGAGAGAGCGCGCGGTGCGAGCCCCGTACGGCTCGGCATGTTTGAGAATAAATGTGGGTGCGTGAACGCGGGTACATTTATAGCACTGGGGAGTACTGTCTATTAGAACTGACTGACCGTGCATCGGTTTCGCATAGAAACCATGTGACATGTAGCTTGTAGTGATTGTGGGCACTTGAAAGCGGGCACGCTCACTACATATAATGCACAATCGACATTGAGTCGATTTTATGTGTGCAAGCCCTGTATTGTGTGGGGCTGTGCTTGTGTGTACGAATGGGCACTGGGTCGTGGGCATACAGTTACACACATTACATCATCGGCTGTGGCCGGGACACCGTGTAGCACAGAGAGTACTGTCTATCAGAACGGGTACACATGCATGTACATATTAAAAAAAATATTTACATGTTTATATACATTTTTATATTTAAATATAATTTATATTATATATAATTATAAAAACGTAATATATAAATAGATTTTTTTAGAGAAAAAGGCGCGGGTCGTGAGGACGGTAACGTACGTATCTCTGCAGAAAAACAGCCATCCAGCCGGTAAGCGCATCGATGCTGGTCTTTCTCCGTCGACGCTCATGAGCGGCGGGGGAGGGGAGATCCTCGGAGCTCGCCCATCCTTCGCTACCCGAAGCGAGGAGAGAACAGCAGTCGTCCTCCACAGACGCGGCTTCACCTTCCTCGTTCATGACGGACGCGGCGGCACACAGCGGCCCTTGTCCGTCGATCAGAGAGTCCAGCGAAGCGGGCGGAGAAGCTGGCGGCAGCAGCGGCGAGCACCTCGTGGTGGAGGGAGGTTCCGGGCTCCGCTAAGCACGGCGCTTTTCACGGCGCGGCACTACAGCGGGCGGAAAGATGCAGCTTCAGTAAATGAACGCCAGGCGAGTCCGCAGAGTCACCGTAGGCATCAAATCACAGTGATGGCAGCCGCCATCGACGAGAGCTGAAGCTGCGTGATCCTCACAGGCAGGAAACACAAGCACGTGGTCCCCGTCGCTGAGCGGGGCTCTACACGAGCCACAGGAGGTGCGAGGCATCTTGAAAAAGACGCTCGGCTCTTTTAGTGTGGAAAAAAACTGTGTGACGCGATGGCGAACACACACACAAAACACACACACATAATGTAAAGGATATTCCACGCCGGAGAAGCGCAGCAGGGAACGGCGGCTGAAGGCGGCGAAGACCAGCGGCTTCAGGTAAGGGCTCGTCCTGCTGAGGTGCTGTATCAGACGGCTGTGGTGGCTCGAATCCGGTCCAACGATGCGTGTAGCTTCGTGAAGTAAAGAAAATCGGAGTGGAAGCAGCTATGCTTGGTATTTATAGACCTAGGCCACGCCTGTTTCGGCGGGAGATGACGCAGAAGGGCGCGAAGCACCCTCATTGGTCAGCGTCTCTGGCCTCGCATAGGCTGTGCTTTTCTGGCGGAGCAGCCAATGGGCGAGCGATATTGCTCCGCCCAGTGGCGTATCCAGGACATTTTTACTGGGGTGGCCAAGATGGGACACAAAGCTAGTGTGGGGTGGCCATATCTACTATAAAGTAATGTTATGTAAACCTTGAAACTCGCATGAACAATAGAGGATTCTAATAATAGTAACAAAGTGCAATAGAGGTAGCTAGTTCTTGCTTTTTGCTCATTCTCCTGCTACAAAATGCTTTCACATAGGCCATAAGACCACAAGACAAGACTTAAAGGAGAACTCCGGTCAATTTTAACATTGAGCTCAATTTTTAGTAAATTTGGAGTGCTGTCAATACAGAGAACAACGACAAAAATCGGTGTTGCCTACACTGTTTTATCCTATTTTTAAAATTTGCACCCTATTGACTTGAATGGGGCAAGTTTTAAACCTGCTTTTATCCTCTTAACATATTTGATGTGTCATTACAAGTGCCCAGCCATGTTGAGTGATTCCTTAAGAGTGAACACGAGTGAATCTGACTGCAGTAGATGTGAAAGATATGAATAAAAATGATGTTATATCAGCCAGCGCAAATACCTGTATTTAGTTCCTGTTTTCGGTGGAAGTCCAAAGTAGTCGATTGTCGAGTTCACGCACGTGATCATAGCAACTAAACCTATGCGCGTGAACTCGACAATCGACTACTTTGGACTTCTACCGAAAACAGGAACTAAATACAGGTATGTGCGCTGGCTGATATAACATCATTTTTATTCATATCTTTCACATCTACTGCAGTCAGATTCACTCGTGTTCACTCTTAAGGAATCACTCAACATGGCTGGGCACTTGTAATGACACATCAAATATGTTAAGAGGATAAAAGCAGGTTTAAAACTTGCCCCATTCAAGTCAATAGGGTGCAAATTTTAAAAATAGGATAAAACAGTGTAGGCAACACCGATTTTTGTCGTTGTTCTCTGTATTGACAGCACTCCAAATTTACTAAAAATTGAGCTCAATGTTAAAATTGACCGGAGTTCTCCTTTAAAGTCCAATGATGCCAACTGGTGAATGGTACACAGAAGTCACGGTTCGGTATGAATTCGGTACAATGGAGGGAAAAGCAAAACAAAAATGCAGAAGGCATTTTTATTTTATTGTGCATGTCTCAGTCTGTACCACCTAGTGTCATACAGTTCCATGAGCAGCTACAACAGCCTGAAGTGTGTAAAGTAATATGTGAACAGTAAACAATAAGTACCCCACATTATCTTGTTAACATTAAGTTAGTTAACATTAACTTGTAAACAAAATAAGACAATCAGCCATAAAACTGAAAATACAGCATCTCTTATTTATGTGCTGATTGCCTAATCCTAACCTTGCGTCTAAATGAGTTGCTTACATTAACAAAATGAGCCTACAATAGAAGACATAAGCCCTTTAAATAAAAATAAATGGCCATGTTTTATAAAAGGTTCACAAAACTAAATAAAAATGTTTAGAAAATATGTAACGTTAATTTAGTTTTAGGTTACGTTCTCATATCCATTTTTTCTCTCTAATGTCACGGAATAATCTGGTTTAGCTACTGCTTTACACGATTCTTTTGTAGTGTGGTTTTGGTCTACTAAAGTGTTGTACTTAAATAAACATTCACGAATGTACCTTACTACTTCTCGCCGCCGATTCCTGGTGGTGGTTTAGAGAACACCGAGTCGCATCCTGTCGTTTCAAAGAATAGTACACCGGCGAGCGCGAAGTAAATGCCTCGTCCATTTTGGGAGGCGCGCGCGGCCGTCATCGGAGGCTCGCGCTGCGGAGGCGAAAGTATAAACAAACCTAGCTTAAGGCGGGGCTACAGATTAGGTTTCCACAAATAACCCGCGTATCTAGCAGTAGTTCCGCAGCATTACATTCATTAATTTGCACGCGAGTTTTATTTATTTTTATACCATGTATTCTCCGTGTAAATTCATGCACCGAACCGTTTCGGTTCAATACGAATGCATGTACCGTTCCACCCCTATGCCAACAGACCAAAAATATTTTAAGGATTAAGGTGCTTCTTTGAAAAGTAACTTTTGAACATTGTACTGGCCCTAAATCAGTTGATCAGCTGTCATCATTGACAGCATCTCTTGTTGTGTTGACGAACATGCAACTACCTATCAGATCTGGGGTGGCCACAGGGGTGGCCAATGAGCTTTCAGGGGTGGCACTGGCCACCCCAGGCCACCCCCTAGAATCGCCACTGGCTCCGCCTAGGGTTGTATGCTACAGAAAAGCGTTTTACATATTACAAAATTAAGGATTAATTTTAGGCTTCAATCTCGACAAAGAAATATCTTCCCGTAGCGTCGCTATATCGACGCAGTAGGAGAGAACTCTACGTAAGAGAACTCTGCTTACGTTGAACTTTCAGCGCAGCAACTTTACAGATACTGTTCATGCACCAACAGCAACATTGCACACGATTTAAAATGAAAAAAGTGAAATCGCAATCAACCACCCCTTTAAAGATTTTAAGAATCCTCTCAGAAAACTCCTAATTTAGCTGAAAAACTTCTACGTAGGAGTAGCTTAAGAGCGATTCAGGACTGATCTGAGAGCAACTCTGAGCAAGGAAAAGACAAAAACTTTAATCTCAGAGAGGAGGCGGGGCTGACCCCGTTGCTATGAATAACACAATCTTTTGAAGACTGTGATTGGTTGTTTGTCCAAGAAGGGAAAAAAGAGCGATTTTAGACACACACACACACACACACACACACAAACACACACAGTTCCACTCTTTCCAATTACACTGATTGCTGTCTATTTAAGTGATGGTTTGCATGTTGGCTTTACAAACCATCAGAATCAGACGTGGGAGCTTATAAGATGTAATATTGGTCTTGAGTGTCCAGAGAATGTATTTGTGAAGTTTCAGCACAAAATACCCCACAGATAATTTATTATAACCATTTGAAAATGTCATTTTTTGGGGCCTGTTAAAAAAAAAAGCTGTTTTGGTGTGTACCACTTAAATGTAAATGAGCTGCATATCCCCGCCCTGCTTTTGGTTACACATACAAACAAGGTTTAAATTATATACACAGACATCCTACGACGACAACAATAGCTTTAGCCACATTTGTTGTTGAACTGGCTGACAGATAACGTTTCATCGACTGAAATGACTATTTGACTATTTTAAAAAATCATGAAACACACTTCTTCTGGAGGTGACGCTGGATTGCGAACAGTAGGCAACGATCCAGTGTGCTTAATTGTATTGAAAGCGTACTTTTTTTGTGCTTAATATCATAAAAGTATACTTTTTGAAAAGTGCACTTGCAGATAATATAATATAGTTCAAATTAAATACCACTTAAGTGTACTTAAACGGAATGCACTTTAATGACAATATTTCTTAACACACTTAAGTGCACTTTTTACAAATGCACTTTGTAATAATGTCTACTTAAGTTTAACTTAAAGTAAGTACACTTTCATCACAATATTTCTTAACACACTTAAAGCTAGAGTAGGTAATGTTGGAGAGCTAGCCAGATTTGAAAGTGGCACCTCTTCTAAGCTCCGCCCCCTCCTGTCAGTGCTCCGTCCAAAGCTACGCCCCCCCACAAACATGAACGCGCATCCACATTTGGAGTCAGCTGCATGTACCTACCAGTGATGCGCGGGTTGATCCAAAATGAGCGGGTGCCTGCGGTTACCCGCGGTTACGAGTCATTGGTCGTGGTCGGTCGGGTCGTTTACCTTTGTAATTTATATAGTACTACTAGACACAATGTTCTATGAAATACATAGGTCTACACTTTATTGGCTGAATGCGCGAGGATGACGCACGAGCAGTCTGCAGATGAAAGTGGGAAATCCTTATTTACCTTTTGAATGTTGAGCGCGTTATTAACTTTTGAATAAAAGCTGACGCGGGACAAAATGCCCGATTTCCCAACGCGTTGAACTGAGCAATGCCATTGTGCCATTTTAATAGGCTACTTTTTAACGCATATAGCTCAGTAATATCAGTTTTATGTAGCCTATTTGCTGAGAGGGGGCGGGGGGGGATTTTTGTTGGGAAAGTCCGGGGAGAGACGCACACTTCGATTAGACTGGATAAACACATGCAGCATCTTAATTGTTAAGAAAATGAAACGAAATAAATGAATAAATCAAGCCTTTTTACAAAACACTAGGCTATATCATACAGCATTCTGAAAAATGTGCACCCCTAGTTCCTCCGTCTATGGCCATGACGCGATGAGCATTTACTATAGCTACTTTAAAAAACGCGGGTCGGGTACAATATTTTCTTTCTTTTTTTTGCGGTCCGAGTTGCGGGCGGGTTAGTTGAAAACGTCGGTCGGGTGGCGGGTTGTTTATTCATTGACCCGCGCATCACTGCTGTGCACGCAGTGGTGCTCGGGCACGAGACATGAAGGCATCTGATTGGTTCTTTACATTCGCACCGAATGGCAGTGATTGGTCAGAGTTTTTACTGTCCTACAGCTGCTACAGAGGTCAGATTTGTTTCATTCCTTTTTCTGAACACATAATGTATTGACTACTATCAGAATTGAAGGACCATTTCACCCAGTATAAAAAAAATGTTTCTGAACAGGATTACCACCCTACCTTTAAGTGCACTTTTTACAAATGCACTATGTAGTAATGTCTAATTAAGTTTAACTTAAAGTAAGTACACTTTCATCACAATATTTCTTAACACACTTAGGTGCACTTTTTACAAATGCACTTTGTTATAATGTCTAATTAAGTTTAACTTAAAGTAAGTACACTTTCATGACAATATTTCTAAACACACGTAAGTGCATGTTTTAAAAAGGCACATTGTAATAATGTCTACTTAAGTTTTACTTAAACAGTTATTTTGATGTATTGACTAATATACTAATAAAATAATAATTTTTATGGAAAATATGGAAAAAAATTTTTTTTTTTAAATTTCAACTCAAGTGTGTTGTCCAAAATTATTTTGTTGATGTATTTTAAATGTGTTTAGTCTATAATATATTGTGTGCATTAATGCACTTGAAATGTATTTTTCCTCTAAACTGCAATACATTTGTTTATACAGTATACTCCAGTACAACTTATTGTTGACATTTTTATCACCAGCTTCTGCTCTATAAACTCAATTAAAAGTGTCAGTTTTCTACATAATATTTGACAATAAAATGTAATTTATGAGAGGAGTTCTTAATGTAATATTAATGTATTGTACTTTACATCTGTGTAGAGAATACTTTTAATATCATTATGTTGATCTAAGTAAATTAAACACATTTAATTGTGAGCAAAGTTAAACAAATCTAAACAAAATTAAATTGCATTTAAATTCAGTTAAAATACATTTAATTTAAATTAGACTACACTACACTATAAAAATGATTGACTTTTAGTTAGGTGAATGAATCAAGTTTTGTGAACTTACAGAGTCTAACAACACAATGAGTTTGAACAGAAATTAAAAAGCTGAAATATAACCATGCATGAAATATATTAACTTTATTTAATGCGCATGCGCCAGAAATACTACGTCACGATGACGCACTACTTCACTAGAGTTTGAAAAATGCTGTTATGTTTCTGTAATCGCGGAAAGGAAACTGAAGCTGCGCAATCAGGAAGAGAACTACTACGGTGTACATTTTAGGACATCCTCAGACCTCAGCCATATGAAGACAAGGCATCATGCCTCAGACTAAAAGGCTTCAGTCATTGGACAAAACGGCATCGCGCCTCAGACTGAAAAGCTTCAGGTCTCAGGAAAAACAATGTCAGGTGTCAGGTCTCGCACAATTAGGGATCAGACGAAACAGCCTCAGACAAAACGGCATCAGACATAAAGGCATTGGCCGAAACGGTCTCAGACTAAAAGGCATCGGGAGAAACGGTCTCAGACTAAAAGGCATCAGACATAAAGGCATCAGACTAAAAGGCATCGGGCAAAACGGACTCAGGTGGATTTTGGAGGTTCGCATTGCCCCGCCCCATGTGACGTCACATGTACGCGGTTCATAGCTCGAAAGAATGCTTTAATTTCACGATAGTTTGTCAACATACAGCTAGCTAGTTGAAATATGTCATCTAACTTTTTAAACGTGCAAATACAACTCGCGAAATGCATGTTCTCTTCTGTATACAACGTAATTAGTGTAACATTTGATTACAATTAAAAAAATGCTGGGTTGTTTTAAATATGTTAAATATGTCAAATATGGACAAACCCAGCCGTCGGGTTAACATTTGTAATTTAAAATAAAGTTTGTCCACATATATATCAAATGATATGCAATGCAGTCAAATGATATATATATATATATCATTAGTGTATATCATTAGCCTACCGTAATTATCGCATATTCACAACAGATAGCCTACTATATTTCACTATCCATTCAACATAACTCAGAACAAGATAATAACTAAAAGTATCTTTTAATTATGAAGCATTTTATTTTAATATAATAACAGAGAAAATAGTCTAATAACTTGTATATAAAAGATAATATCTACGTAAATAGATAACGTAGTCAGGTATTATTATATAGCCTATTTCGACAGATAGGCTCAATATCCATTCAACATAACTAAGAACAAGATAATAACAACTAAAAGTATCTTATTTAATTATAAAACATTTTATTTTAATATAATAACAGAGAAAATAGTCTAATAACTTGTATATAATAGAGAATATACGTGACGTATAGTCAGGTATTAGCCTATTTCGACAGATAGGCTATATTTCAATATCCATTAACATAACTCAGAACAAGATAATAACAACTAAAAGTAGGCTTATCTTATTTAATTATAAAGCATTTTATTTTAATATAATAACAGAGAAAATACTCAAATAACTTGTATATAGGCTAATAGAGAATATCTACGTAAATAGATAACGAAGTCAGGTTCATTAGCCTATTTCGACAGATAGGCTATATTTCAATATCCATTCAACATAACTCAGAACAAGATAATAACAACTAAAAGTATCTTATTTAATTATAAAACATTTTGTTTTAATATAATAACAGAGAAAAT
>JARPMJ010009935.1:0-21211 GCA_033366665.1 Phoxinus dragarum
TTCAGCGTAGCGCGTCTGAATTTATGAATGAAACCGAATCCAATCCTATTGGCGTTGCGTGATGACGTAGAGTGTGACGGCATAAGCGGATGTACACAAAAGCACGCCGGCACACAGGAATGTCAGCTTTTGCTATGAAGCAAGTGCTCCAGGCGGGGTGAGGTGTGGCGAACCGACGCAGTGTCTCGTTCCCTTTCTCAGGGAACAAGGGTTACATACGTAACCCGAGACGTTCCCTTTCGAGGGAACTCGAACTGCGTCGGTTACGACACTAGGGGAACGAGATACCCACTATACCACAACGAACCCCGCTCATCCTAGTGTGAAGCTGTCTTCAGGCACAACTTAGGACGAAAGCACTCGTGCACCGGGTGTAGAGGGAAGGTCCAGACTGTAAAACCTCATGAATGTGTGCGGAGTGGCCCAGCCAGCCGCCTCACATATGTCATGGATAGAAACCCCTGAAAGGAGGGCTCTAGAGGACGCCATGCCTCTGGTGGAGTGAGCCCTCACGGCCATAGGTGAAGGCAAATTGCGCACCTGATAGGCCAGGGAAATAGTCTGAACGATCCAGTTGCTGATGGTCTGTTTAGAGGCGGGAAGCCCCTTCTTGGGCGACCCAAAACACACCAGCAACTGGTCTGACTTCCGCCATGAGGAGGACCTCCGGATATAACACTGCAGTGCTCTGACAGGGCAGAGCAGATGAAGTCTCTCCTCATCCGCCGTCACGTGAGGTGGTGGATGAAATGCCTGCAGAACCATAGGCCGTGCCACATTAGATGGCACTTTGGGCAAATAGCCGGGCCTGGGATGTAAGATGGCCTTAACGTTGCCTGGAGCAAACTCCAAGCACCCATTGGAAATAGAGAGCGCCTGGAGATCTCCTACCCTCCTCAGAGAAGTAATGGCCAACAAAAAGACCACCTTAAATGAAAGGTTCTTGGCCTCAGCCGACTCCAGTGGTTCGAAGGGGGCCTCGGCCAGCCCTTCGAGAACCACTGCCAGGTCCCAAGAGGGAACCCTGGTGCGAGTCGCAGGTCTCATCCTCCAGGCTCCACGGAGGAAGCGTACGACCAGGTGATGCCTCCCCAGAGGACCATCACTCAGAGGAGCGTGGAAAGCCGCAATGGCAGCCACATAAACCTTGAGTGTGGACGGGGTAAGCCCGGCAGAAAAGCGGTCTTGGAGAAACTCCAGTACTGAAGCCACTGGGCAGTTAACTGGGTCCAAATCACGCTCTCTGCACCAAATGGAAAATACATTCCACTTAAGGCCGTATAACTTCCTCGTGGAGGGAGCTCTGGAAGTTAATATGGTTTCGACCACTCCAGCTGACAGGCCGGCTTCTAGGTACTGTGCCCCCTCAGGGGCCAGACCCACAGTTTCCACAGCTCGGGTCGAGGGTGGAGAACTAAGCCCTCCGCCTGGGACAGCAAGTCCCTCCTCAGAGGGATCTGCCATGGCGGGCCTGCCAGGAGTGAAATGATGTCCGAGAACCATACTCGGGCCGGCCAAAACGGGGCTACTAAGAGTAGACTGACTCCGTCTCGACGGACCCTTCCCAGAACTGCTGGGAGCAGAGCGATCGGGGGAAAAGCATACAGACGTAAGCCTCGGCCACGTCTGTACCATGGCATCCAACCCCAGTGGGGCTGGGTGCGTGAGGGAGAACCACAGTGGACAGTGTGTCGTCTCTCGAGACGCAAACAAGTCCACTTCCACCGGGCCGAACCTCTCGCATATGCACTCCACCGTCTCGGGGTGGAGTCTCCATTCCCCGGGCCTCAGCCCCTGCCTCGACAGTACGTCTGCTCCCTGATTCTGGTCCCCCGGGACATACATCGCCCTGAGAGACGATAGTCTCCGCTGGGACCACAGGAGGATCTGATGCGCCAGTCTGCACAGAGGGCGCGACCTCAGACCCCCCTGGCGGTTCAAATAAGACACCACCGACGTGTTGTCGGTTCTCACAAGGACATGGCGACCATGGAGGTCTGGCAGGAAGCTCCTCAGAGCCCGGAACACACCGCCAACATTTCTAGGCAATTTATGTGCCAAGAGGAATGATGGTCCTGCCAGAGGCCTCTCGTAAAACGGCCGTCCATGACCGCGCCCCAGCCCGTGAGGGAGGCGTCTGTCGAAATAGATACTCGGCGACATAACGCTCCCAAATTGGGACCCTGGGACAGGAACCAAGGCTTCTTCCAAATTGACAGGGAACGAAGGCATCTGTGCGTAACCCTTATCAAGCGGAATGGGTTTCCCCTCGGGGAAAACCCCTTGGTTCTCAACCACCACTGTAAGGCTCTCATGTGTAGCAGGCCAGAAGGTATCACGCTGGACGCTGCTGCCATGAGACCCAACACTCTCTGAAAGTGTTTGACAGTGACGGCCTGGCCTAGCTTTATCCTGGACACTGTGGTCAGGATAGACTCGATCCGAGCAGGAGACAACTGAGCCCGCATCGTGACCGAGTCCCACACCACTCCCAGGAACGTTGTTCTCTGGGCTGGTGTCAACACGCTCTTTTTCGTGTTGAGTCTTAACCCCAGGCTCTGGATGCGGGCGAGGACGACATCTCGATGCCGAATCGCCAGCTCTCGCGACTGGGCCAATATCAACCAGTCGTCGATGTAATTGAGCACCCTGATGCCCTCGAGCCTCAGGGGTGCTAGAGCTGCATCCATACACTTGGTAAATGTGCGAGGGGAGAGTGCTAGGCCGAACGGAAGAACCCGATATTGGTAAGCTTCGCCCCCCGAAAGCAAACCTCAGGAACTTCCTGTGAGATGGAAGGATGGAGATATGGAAGTAGGCGTCCTTTAGATCTATCGTGACAAACCAATCCTCGGATTGAATTTGACTCACGATGATGGGAATAGTGAGCATCTTGAACCTGAATCTCCTCAGAGACCGATTCAGATGCCTCAGATCTAAAATTGGACGCAACCCTCCATCCTTCTTTGGAACTATGAAGTACCGGCTGTAGAACCCGGACTCCCTGACTGGTGGGGGAACACACTCTATGGCCCCTTTTTCCAGCAGCGAGTGAACTTCCTGCTCCAACACTAGACCCTGCTCTGGGTGCACTGAAGTCCAGACCACCCCGTTGAATTTTGGTGGGCGGACCCGGAACTGCAGCCTGTACCCAGTTCTTACAGTGCGCAGGACCCAAGGAGAAATGTTCGCGAGGTCTTGCCATGCCTCTGCAAAATTCACCAAGGGAACCAGCCCCTCGGGGCTGGTGTCCAGTGTTTTGTGCAGGTCTTTGACGGCCCCCTGAAGCGGAGAACCGGCAGGGGAGAACCGACAATGACCCACAGTGTGCGAACCTGAACACTGACTGACTGCAAGCCCTCGGGGCAGACAGACCAGTGTGTGCTCGCTGGGAGCTAGCGTGTCCCGAAGCGTCAGAGACGGCGGGATACTGACGCCAGCTTCCCGAGGGCCCAGCGAGAGAGGGGACCACGATCGCTCTCTCTCGGGGGGGGCGGCCCTTTGAGGTCTCGTAAGAGCTAGGACCTCTTTCCCTTAGCCTTCCTGGACTGAAGGACGGTCCTCAGATCCGCCCTCTCAGGTGGCTGCGGGTACGAGCGACGTCTAGAGTCCCAAGCTTTTTTAGGGGGAGCTCTAGAGGCGACACTCGCTTTCTGTGCCTGCCGATGAGAGGAACTGGTAGACGGCTGTGGCTGTTCTCTAGCAGCCGCCCTCCTGGACCTTGAACGGCGAGGGAGATATTGTTTAAAAGCTTCGCCCTGCTTCTTAACATCCTGAAACCTGTCAACCACGGCGTTAACGGCTTCTCCAAACAGACCCGAGGTTGAAACAGGCGCATCAAGGAGGAAGGTCCTGTCCTTCTCCTTAATGCCAGACAGGTTGAGCCACAGATGTCTCTCCGTGGTTACCAGAGCTGACATGGAGCGACCGATGGCACGGGCCGTCTCCTTGGTAACCCGGAGGGACAAATCTGTGGCCCTGCGAAGCTCCGCAATATCCTCAACCGAGGGACCTTCGCCTTGGTCCATGTCCCTCAACAGGTCGGCTTGGTACGCCTGCAAAATAGCCATCGTGTGCAGGCTCGCACCAGCCCGACCTGCCGCCATATACGCTCTGCCCACCAAAGCTGATGTGGTGCGGCAAGGCTTAGAAGGCAGCGCCGGTGTCTTCAGGGATGACGCAAGGTCGGGTGAAAGGTAGCTAGCTAGTGCTTCCTCAACCCGAGGCATCATCCCGTATCCCTTATCCCTAGCCCCCACGACATTACTGTAGTTTAAAATCGGGGGGTTAGACAGGCGCGCAGAAAATGGCCTGTTCCAAGATTTACACAACTCATTGTGTAAATCCGGGAAGAAAGGGAGAGACCGGCGTGAAGGTTGCGTGCGGGGCTGCAGGAAGCGCTCATCGAGCTTGCTTTTAGGACGCGCTTCCTGCCTTTCCTGTGGCCAAGAAATATCAAGCTTGGCCACAGCCCGTGTTAAACCTCCACTAACTCACCATAGCTGGGTGCAGGCTGAACAGTACTGTGTCTTTCACTTAGATCCCCCTCCTCAACATTAATCACATCTAATTCCTCGGAATCAGAGAGGTGTAAAACTGCATCATCCCGAGCGGGAGAAGCCGCGAGGCGGGCTCCCGAGCGGGGAATAGGGGAACCTGAACTCTCAGACGAAGAGTGGGAAAGTGCCTCGGCAGTCCCACTGTCGTCTAAAAGATCTCTCTGCGATCCCCACGATGCGAGGCGCCGCATTGCCTCGGCAGATGCGGGACCCGTACCGCGGGGAGAACGCATTTGGCCATCCTCGGAAAACAAAGCCAACCGAGAACGCAGCACTCTCACTGACATCAACTCACAGTGAGCGCAAGCAGCCCCCTCGAGAGCTGCTTGAGCGTGCTGCCTTCCCAGACAAGACACACACAATTCGTGTGTATCCCCAGCCGTGAGAAAGCGTGGGCATGGGAACACACATTTAGAAAACTGTTCACTTGCCATGATGAGACGAAATATAGGATATATACTTTCTTTTCAAATGATTCGCTAGTTCAACACACACACAGAGCGCTTGCTGAATAGTAAAAAGCTGACATTCCTGTGTGCCGGCGTGCTTTTGTGTACATCCGCTTATGCCGTCACACTCTACGTCATCACGCAACGCCAATAGGATTGGATTCGGTTTCATTCATAAATTCAGACGCGCTACGCTGAAGGGCGTTCCCCTAGTGTCGTAACCGACGCAGTTCGAGTTCCCTCGAAAGGGAACTTGGTCCATATATCAAACACGTTTGCATGTAATAATATGAAACTCGGTACACATATAGATTTAATCGGGCCGAACAACTTTCGTGCTCTAAGTTTTACGCCAGTCCAACAGGAAGTCGGCTATTATGGGTTGTTTAAAAACGAACCCCCCTGGAATTTTATATACTCCTCCAAGAAAAATTATCCTATCGCCACCAAACTCGGTCAACATGTTTGTCAAAGTTATAAGTCAAAGTTATAGCGACCACCAACTGGCAGCAGGAAGTGTGTTACTTTCAAGATACTTTTGACTATAGTGGGGGGGGGGGGTATTTTTACCTACAGTCACAAAACTCGGTCTGTATATTGTGCTTATCGATCCGGACAACTTTCTCATTTACAGTCATTAGCTCCGACCAACAGGAAGTTAGATATTTTGGTTTGAATGTGGTTTTGTCTCTCTCTGTGTGTGGGGAGGGAGGGAGGGCACACACACAGACAGCCCCCCCTTTTCTGTGTGTGTTTGGAGGGGAGCAGAAATACTCACACTGATACAAGCTCTAAAGCAGACTTCTTCTCGACAGTCAAAGCGGGGTTACGTTATTGCCCGTCGTGCACAGGAACCCGAAAGGCAACGGGGTGGCGGCTTTATATATATATATATATATATATATATATATATATATATATATATATATATATATATATAAATAAATATAGCTGCAAGCAGCGATGGAGGGCCCAAGCCGGTGGCAGCGCCAGCCCGGTGCCTTTAGTGTAACTAAAGGCACCAGGGTGGCGGTGCCACCGGCTTGGGCCCGTAATCGCTGCTTGCAGCTATATTTATTATTTATTATTCTTCTTTATTATTATTATTTTACTACCTTTTGGGCACTTTTGGGGGCCTTAACGTGCTCAAAAACTCTTGAAACTTTGCACAAATGTCAGAACCTGCGGCCATTAGAGCCGGACTGAAGCTGGTACCCGGGCGTGGCAGGGGGGCTCGACAGCGCCCCCTGGAATGGGATTCAAAAACATGTCCATATATCAAACACGTTTGCATGTAATAATATGAAACTCGGTACACATATAGATCTCATCGGGCCAAACAACTTTCGTGCTCTAAGTTTTACGCCAGTCCAACAGGAAGTCGGCTATTATGGGTTGTATGGAAACGCATGTTCTGGCATTTGAAACACTTCTCCAAGAGAATTCATCCGATGACCACGAAACTCGGTGTGCATGAAGCCAAGACATGGAGGATGATAAATTGCGAGGGGATTTTTGATATCTCGAACGGTTTGGCCGTGGCGAGGAAACAAATTTATGGCGAATATTGGAAACAGGAAGTTTGTTATAACATCCTCATACATAAATTGATCTTGATGAAACTTCAGCAGTGTGTTCGCTGTAAGAGGCCGATCACATGGATGTGACTATTGTGAGTCAAAGTTAAAGCACCACCAACTGGCAGCAGGAAGTGTGTCACTTTCAAAATGTCACTTTCGCCACCTTTAGTCAAAAATGGGGTATTAGTTCTACCTACAGTAACAAAAATCGGTATTTATATTTATCTCCCCGAGCCGGACAACTTTCTAATTTACAGTCATTAGCTCCGACCAACAGGAAGTCAGATATTTTGGTTTGAATGTGATTTGATGGGAATTTTGCCAGTCTCTCTCAGTGTCTGTGTGTGTGAGAGAGGAGGGGGGCTTTATTTTAACCCTTTCTCTGCTGTGTGGGACTTCTTGGGCACTTTTGGGGCCCTTAACGTGCTCGAAAACTCTTGAAACTTTGCACACAGGTCAGAACCTGCGGCCATCAGGGCCGGGCTGAAGCTGGTACCCCGGGCGTGGCAGGGGGGCTCAACAGCGCCCCCTTTAACGGGGTCCGAAAACTTGGTCCATATATCAAACTGAATATTGCATGAATTAGTATGAAACTCGGTACACATATAGATCTCATCGGGCCGAACAACTTTCGTGCTCTAAGTTTTACGCCAGTCCAACAGGAAGTCGGCTATTATGGGTTGTATGGAAACGCATGTTCTGGCATTTGAAACACTTCTCCAAGAGAATTCATCCGATGACCACGAAACTCGGTGTGCATGAAGCCAAGACATGGAGGATGATAAATTGCGAGGGGATTTTTGATATCTCGAACGGTTTGGCCGTGGCGAGGAAACGAAATTATGGCGAGAAAAGAGAAACACGATGTGTTATAACGTCTTCATACATTAATTGATCTTGATGAAACTTCAGTAGCGTGTTTGTTGTAAGAGAGCGATCACATGGATGTAACTAATGTGAGTCAAAGTTATAGCGCCACCAACTGGCAGCAGGAAGTGTGTTACTTTTGACAAAAGTGTGGGGGGGGGGGTACTTTTACCTACAGTCACAAAACTTGGTATGTATATTGTGCACATCGAGCCGGACAACTTTCTGATTTACAGTCATTAGCTCCGACCAACAGGAAGTCAGATATTTTGGTTTGATTGTGGTTTTCTCTCTCTGCCTCTCTCTGACAGAGTTCCCCCAGCCATTCTGTGTGTGTGTGTGTGTGTGTGTGTGTGTGTGTGTGTGTGTGTGTGTGTGTGTGTGTGTGTGTGTGTGTGTGTGTGTGTGCCTGTCTGTGTGTGTGGGGAGGGGAGCAGAAAGACTATGAACAATTGTGCCATCTACTGTTTTATACTATGTATAAATGTGTTTTTTATTTTAAACAAGTGTTTTAAAGTACACTAATTTCAATTAATGATATGCTGCATTTTTATGTATATTTAAACATTATCAAAGTTAGGATGTCATTTTTTTAGTTTCAAAAGTTATCTGTCTCTGTCTCCCTTTGGCTGTCATTACCCTCCCCTCACTCCCACAGTCTCACTTATTTCTTTCTGTATCAAATAATATTACCATAAACAAAAAGTTTGAGTTTCTTTTTCAATCAATGTATTATGTGTAACTTAAAAATAAGCAGATTAAACAGATATGTTTGAGGGCAAGACATGAAAACGATGAAATATAATATAGTATTAGTAAAAGAGTGCAGTATAGGGTTGGATGAATGAGATAAATAACATATTTTGTTAAAAAAAACATTTGGTTAAATAAAATCGAGTGATACATAGGGCTATATTGCCCTCTCGACAGTCAAAGCGGGTTACGTTATTGCCCGTCGTGCACAGGAACCCGAAAGGCAACGGGGTGGCGGCTTTATATATATATATATATATATATATATATATATATATATATAAATATAGCTGCAAGCAGCGATGGAGGGCCCAAGCCGGTGGCACCGCCACCCTGGTGCCTTTAGTGTAACTAAAGGCACCAGGGTGGCGGTGCCACCGGCTTGGGCCCGTAATCGCTGCTTGCAGCTTTATATATATATATATATATATATATATATATATATATATATATATATATATATATTTATTATTGTTATTATCTTTAAGGAATATAGTTTTTCTTACACACACACACACACACACACACACACACACACACACCTTTTTATACCTAAAAAACAACCACTGACCCTGCACCGCACTTGTGAGTGCTTGTGTGAAGAAATATAAGAATTTATGCATGAACCTACACAATCAATATCTCAGTACAAACTGTAATTGTAAAACCCTTCTTGTGCTGGACAGAATATCAAACAGACTATAAGACCAGAGAGTCAAGGGCAATTCCTAGTTAAAGGTCAGACTGACAATTTAACTTTTGCTCTCAGAAAATGGGTGTATGTTGCTCTAGATTTTTTACACTTATTTCATTATTATATAACATCATTTTGTTATTTGTCATTATATTTGTGTGCGCTTGTTACACTTAAGTGTACATACAAACAATTGTCTACAGCCTTTACATCTTTGAATAAATACATTAAACATTTGACTTTTTCCAATTTTTCATTTGTTGACTATGAATCAAAAGTACTTTGATACTTTTGATTAAAATGGTAAATTGCTCTACAATCCCAGAAATTCAATTTAGATGCAAATGCATATATTTGGCGGAATTACGCAGGTAGAGAGGGGAAGATTTTGCAGCTCACATTAGTAAGAAAAAAAAGATCTGTCAGACATAGTCACCAAACATCTTATTCATCTTCCACAATGCCACAATCATTATGAAGAAAATGATTATGTCAAATATATTCCCAATGACCATTGAAGATGACAAAAATCCCATTTCCTTGTGTTACGCTTCCTAGCTGCTCCTCCACAGCCACGGCAGACGGCCCATTAAAAAGCTACTCATTCTCACCCAGACTTTTTAAAAAACTATTAATCTGTTGACAACCAATCAAAGGCTGTCCCACTGCGAAAACAGACCAATGAAGAGATCAGGCACGTTGAGCGCTTAACCAATCAAGACAGGGCATTCTAATTCTGTCCATCATTATGTTGGACTGTGTAAGGTACATCTTATTTATGACCTGCAACCAGAGAGCCAGTGGGACATTTGTCTGTGCAACTGAGAGTGGCGCTGGGTGTTCACTTTGGAGTTCCAGCATCCATTATGGACTAGTTAAAAGAGTTGAGAAGAGGAAATAAAAACAGACTCTTACCTGACCTTTCAGACCTTTGGAACCTGGTGTGATGTGAGGACCACACTGAGCGCTGGAAATACTCCAGATTATTAAATCAGAACTCCGATTAGAACTGGACTAGACCCTCCGGAGTGCTGGATGTCAGGACCTCGGTAAGAATCAGTCTGGAATCATCATCATCCTAGTCATTGGAAACTGAAGAAGAGCGCACAGTTTCCATGGAGTCCAACATTTCAGGGTCTTTCCTCTTCAACAACAGCTTGAACCAGTTCCCCTCAGACATCAAGGCCCCGGTGTGCCAGTACTCTATTCCCAACTCCTTCTACAAGCTCAGCCCCGCTAACATCAACGCTCAGCTCCAGGCTGGCACTCCGCATGGCATCAGCGACATCCTGAGTCGATCCCTGATGGGCGGCCCGGGAACCCCTGCGCTATTGTCCGGGTACCCCACCATGGGTGGCTTTGGGACAGCTGTGCCCAGTCCGGGGGTGTATTACAATCGGGATTACGCCCCATCGGGACTGAGCGCTTTCCCTAAAGCCGGTGTTGAGTGTTCGGGTATGAAGGGCAAAGGCAGCAGCTGCTGGGTGGATGGAGGGTACGAGTGGAGAGGAGCGAGACAGCAGTGCGCCAACAGTAAGTCATTTGAAAAGAGTGTTATGTGTGATGTCATACCAACAATGTGACATTTACTAATACTAATTATTTACTATTTAGTACATTTGTGTAAATTGTTTGGATATCATACATGCAGAATAATAATAATAAAAAAATGTGACTGTATTTAAGGACTTGACTTGATGTCCAGTGATGATTTATATTATGATTTAATTTAATGATTTAATATTAATATTTTTAAATTACAGTGGAAATGTTAAGATTTAACAAATCAGTGTGATATTATCAGTGTATATAAAATTGACTACTGTATATTATGTAAATTATAATTAAATCAAAGTTTGTTGTCAATATTTTAAATTACTTTTTTCAGTAAACAAGATAAAAGTTTTTTATGAAAAATACTTAAACTTATTAAACAGTTCATTATTTTAAGATTTAAGTGTAAAGTTTTAACCAATCAGCGTGATATTATCCGTGTTTATAATATTGACTGTATATGATGTAAATTAAATTTAAATGAAAGGTTGTGGAAAATATTTCAAATTACTTTTTTTCAGTAAACAACATATAAAGAATAATTGTTTAATTTAAATAACTGTAGGCCGATCGTTTTAAACAGATCATTATTTTAAGCTTTAAGTGGAAATGTTAAAAAAGATTACAATATAAAATTATAATATCAAAATATTATTATATTAATATTATATTAAAATAATTATTTGTATACAATATAATAAACATGATAACATAATTATTTCAAACATTTGACATTTTCATAGACATTTGTTGTCTATGAAATAAAAAAACTTCTTCTATAATACCAGATGTTTATTTTATTTAACGTTATTCTATTTATTCCAAGATCTCTTAGTTTCAGTAACTATGAATGTTTCAAACATAAAACAAAATTGTTTTAATTTCACCGATTCCTGCTTTGAAGTCACACGGTTAAATAAAAGAAAAATGAAGTCATGTAAAATGTGTCAGCAGCACATGCAGATTTAGTTGGGATACACAATCTGGTGTTTTCTCTGTAGACGGTGGGCATCACACTGAGACGGCGGGGAAAAAGAAGCACACAAGACCCACTTTCAGCGGGCACCAGATCTTCGCTCTGGAGAAAACCTTCGAGCAGACCAAGTACCTGGCAGGACCAGAGAGAGCCAGGCTGGCATACTCACTAGGCATGACTGAGTCACAAGTTAAAGTAAGATACTTAGATAATACTACACTGTAAAAAATATTTTCATGATTTGTTATCACAACTTTTTTTCTTTTGTCAAATCAACTTAGATAATTAAATGGATAGTCAAGTTCCCCCCAAAAATCTGTCATAATTTACTCACTCTCATGTTGTTCCAAACCTGTATGAGTTTCTCTCGTATGTTGAACACAACATTATATAATTTAAAGAATGTTGTAATCAAACAGTTGATGCAGCCATTGACATCCAGGGAAAACATAAAAGTCAATGGGTAGTCAGTAGTGACCAACATTCTTCAAAATATCTTATTTAGTGTTCAACAGAAGTGATACACTCATTAAGGTTTGGAACAACATGAGGGTAAGCAAATGATGACAGAATATTTTCATTTTTGGGTGAACTATCCCTTTAATGTGGTTCAGATAACATATTTTGAGTTTCTGAAACCAATCTCCTTTATTCTAGGCTATTAACTCACATTTGTGATTTCAATAAACAACCAGGTTACTGGCGCCGGCCCGCCGGCGGGCCCGCGGCCATTATATATTTTAAACAGTAATATCCTATACTAAACCTAAACCAATCTTGACAAACTATATGTCATTTTAAAGCTTAAAATCTCTAGTTTTCATTTGTGGTGACTGATTTTTAAAATACATTACAGAGGAGCCGTAATTTATCAATTTGCAACAAGAATATTTTTATACTCCTAAGGCGTGTTCAGACCTTTATTTTGAAATAGTGATGAACATGAAAAATCATGAAAGAATGGTAGAAACCTCAGTTTGTTTTCATGCCAAGAGTTCAAAAGATAGCATCCATTCAATTGTTTTAGAAAAAAAGGTCTGAAAATGTTTTAAATATAAATAAAAAAATTATAGATTTACCATTTGTGATTCACCATTCGTGGCAGCGAGCTATAATGCACATACGTGTTCTTTTTGTGTTTCTTAGAGGTTGAATTCATTTAAAAATCTGCCAAACTTCCAACACTACTTCTGAATAGGATTTCTACTTCATAAATTGTATGAAAATTGTAAAAATAATGGTTCAGATCACTCAAACAACATATGGAAATGGAGGCGCCCTTATATGGGCAGTAATGTCAACTAGTGAAAAAGTGCGGTACTGCGCCCAAACAAAATCTCACTGAAAGCTTATTTTTTGAGATATCAACCTAAAATTTTAAACACAACTTGTTCAGATTTTTGCCTTTGATTTTTTTGCATTTTTAGAGTCCTCCAGGTTTTGAAAATATATATTTTATATAAAATATGAATAATTAAATTTTTAACGTTGTACATTTTCATAAACTCAAACTTCTATAACTTTTTTTCTGTTTAACTTTCTTAATTTATTTCTCTTCTACAAAAATCTGCCAAATGTCTTCTTAAAAACAAGACCAATCTTACATCTATACTCCAAAGCATTCTTGAATTACAACCATTTAAGTTCGGAATGTGCATTTTTATGTATATTCAAAAAAAGGGGGGCGCTTGATAAGGAGTTAAAAAAGTTAAACCCACAATAACAGTTCAGGACTGTTTCTGACAGTCAAATTGGTTGTGGATTAAAGTTGGTAAAGTTGTTGAGGAGCAAACAGCTAAGTGGGTTATTTCTAACTGACATTCTCAAAGGTTTGTTGTGAGAGTTTATTTATTTGTAACGAGTTTTAACAGCACCTGCGTGACTCTGACACGATAATGTGATTCCTCTCAGGTGTGGTTCCAGAACCGGCGCACTAAATGGCGGAAGAAGAGCGCGACGGAGCCCAGCTCCACACAGGCCTCGCGGGTGGAGAGTGGAGGAGACGGCTCAGAGAACGAGGTGGAGGACGAGGAGTACAACAAACCGCTGGACCCCGACACGGACGACGAGAAGATCCGACAGCTGCTCCGAAAACACCGCAGAGCTTTCTCAGTACTGCGCCTGGGACCGCATCACCTCTGAAGGCGAACGCACGTGCAACAGGCCGCTGTACCATTATACCAACATACAAACACGCATAATCGTAGCCTACACTCAAAAAAAAAAAAAAAAAAGGATCTCAAATTATACGAATACACAGTATAACCGTTCTCGGTAAGACTTCCTAAGAAAATGACCACCATTTGTTTTACCAAGGGAAAAAAAGTTACAGAAAATGGAACCTGCTATTAAACAGTCTATAGGCTTTTCAGCGGAACACGTTTAAACAGTAAAATAAATAATAGGCCTATACAACTATTAATGAAATGGCTAAATGTTTTGGGCAGTGTGTAGCCTAATGTATTAACGAAAATAAACACATTTGGGGACTAGAATTGTGAATAAAAAGATTAGGCTATTGGGATATTGATTTCTCTTGTGTGACAACTAGGCCTATTATTACTCTGTATAACTTATTATTTTAATCATTTTACTATTGAACTATTCATGGCTATTCATTTGATTATGCATTATAACATTTTATATACCATTGTTATTGATATTGTGTTGTAATACAATGTATTATCTAAATATATAGCCATGAATAAACCGTTATAATTTATTATAGGCTGTAACTGATGACAATTATTTACGAGAACATACAATTGACTAAATTTACAAGGCCTTATGAATCAATTTTAAGGCATTAAGAATAGATTTATGTTGCATCATAAAAGCTTCAAAGAAAGTGTTACACTGTAAAAAGTGATCAGTTGACTTAATTAAAAAAAAGGAGGAAACCTGTTGCCATAAAAGTAAGTAAATAAATTATATGCGTAATTGAAAGAAAAAATGTCAAGTTCCCATAACTTATTTTTTTCAATTACGCATCAAGTTTATGTACTTAATTTTATGGTAACGGGTTACTTCACTTTTTTAAGTTAAGTAAACTGACCCAGTTGTCTTTGAATTTTGTATTGAATATTGCTCAAACTTATTCAGAGATAAAATGCATTATAAATGCTCATGAAACAGGGATAACAAGCAGATATGGTCAAATGCAATCAGATACATAAATCAACACCGAATGAACTGTATTCTCACTCTCTTTATAGCATTACGTCACTGTAGATGTCATTCTTCCCTTTCTTCCAAGTTACAAGCATTTCATGTTGTGCCAGTGAAGTTGAACTAACCTGCAACTGCAACCTTCTCAGTCCATAAATCAGGTCAAGTTCAGACAGGGATGTTTAGTAATAAGACAGCATGTTTTCCATAATGCACATAATGCATAAAGCACTGTATTTATTGATTTTTTTTAAACTCTTGAAGACAGGGTATTACCCTGATATTACCCCAATAATTAATAAATTAATCTCAAATGTTTAACATCTAAAATGCATATAATCTAATGTATATGATCTGTAAATTAATTATGAAGGAAATGCACAATAAATTGCTGTTTTGAATGTTGAGTTTGTTCTGTTATTTAGAAAATCTGTTCAATCTTTTAATGTTTTAAAGAGGTAAATCAAAACTTTTCATCATGCTAGATAGTGAACATTATGAAAGGAATGAAATCTTGAGAATATTGAGTTACATTTTAAGTTAATGCCCGAGTTTAACCTGTTGAGGAGGGGAAAAAAAGGCAGTTTGAACCATCAATAAATGTAAAACTTACTCTGATAATTTTACAGCAAATCAGCAGGCACTGGATATAAAGTGGTCATTGTCAGTTTGATGAATGTCATTTAACTAATGGCTCCTTTGAGACCAGTTGTCTACAGGGAAGCATTAGTCAGATCTCAGATCCTTTAATCTAAATGAGAGAGCAGATGGTGAGAGAGAGAGAGTGTGTGTGTGTGTGTCTTGTTTGGCATCTGCTTATGGACGTCTTAACTGCACACCTCAATTAAAGTGTCTTATAATGATAATGACTCTGGATTGATCAATTAATGTGAACGGATTGATCAATTAATGTGAACGGAGTCAATGTGAAACAATTGACTAAACAGGCATCAATGGATTCTTCTCAGTGATGCTAATTTTAGCACCAGTTGCAATATTTTAAATATGGAGAAACTCAACGGCTGCGTCCGAAAGCTGAACAAGGCTGCCTCCGCAGGCAGCATAGGAAGGCAACAAGGCACATCCGAATCCAATGATCGTGTCACATCCTGCCTCTATCTCTATCTAATGGATTTCTGTATAAACAATATTAATAGTTCTGTAATAGTTAATACTTCCACCTCTAAAAGATTTAACATTAACCGTGGTGTACGTCAAGGTTGCTCAATTTCCCCTTTTTATTTTTGTTGGTAGTTGAATTATTATCCATTGTTAATAATCAACAAATTAAAGGTCTCACAATTTTTGGTAAAGAAATTAAAATATCACAATTAGCAGATGACACAACCTTATTTTTAAAGAATATATCATGTATTCCTGATGCTATCTCCTTCATCAATACTTTCTCTAAAGCTTCTGGTTTAACTCAATTTATCCAAAAGTGAATCCTTCCGTTACACAGTTTAAATGATAAAGTTGTTGCTGACATTCCAGTGAAACCCTCTCTTAAATACCCAATCATTATGGTAACAAAGGATGTCCTAGAAAGACAAAGTTTAAACTTCTCCTCTAAATTAAAAAAGACCAAAGCATTATTAAACTGTTGGTTACAACGCAATCTTTCTGTTTATGGCCGTGTCCTATTATCTAAAGCAGAAGGCTTATCTCGATTTGTCTATCTCTCCTTCCTTATCTTTGTATGTTAAAGACTCCTATTGTAAAGATATCAATAATTTGTTTTACTCTTTTGTTTGGAAAAACAATTTAAATTAAATTTTAAAATGCATTTCAATATTTAAAGGGGGACTAACCAAGCAGTCTTCCAATTAATATTATCAATAATATAGTTCCACAAAAGGTTCCTCTAGGTGGTATTAGGATAAAACCCACTTGAGACAAAACAATGGCATTGACATATTTGAAGATATACCAGAGCAAGTTTCTTTAAGTTAAAACAGCTCAAACATGCACTTTAGTGATTCTCGTCTGTGAAACCGGACAAATATGTTTATTAATAAAAGGAAGACTGGGGTTAATGGCTGCTGAAAATTCAACTTTGCCACCAGAGAAATAAATCATACTTTAAAATAGATTCAAAATGTTTTTTTTAATTGCAATTCATTATTTTTTAAACATTTTACACTGTATTTTTTTTTTATAAATAAAATGCCTTGTTGAGCCTAAGAGACTTCATTCAAAAACACATAAAAATTGTACCGACCCCAAACCTTTGAACATTAGTATGTGTACATATATTCAATAGCTATTCAAATTTTTCTATCTATCTTTATTTACCCAATTTAAATATTCTGTTGTATGTATCTATTAGGCAACAAAAACAAAAAACGCACAATTCAAATGATCAGTTGATGAATATATACATTTTATTAGGAAATAAGACATAACATATTTGAGAAAAACATTCATTGGTGCTGCAGAATGTATAGTACAGTAAGAGGGCCAGTCCTAACATTCGACAGCACATTCGTACACTAAATGCACTGCTACTGTTTTACTGCATCTTATGTCTGTTACAACCGATCTGCCAAACACAAGGTCTGTCAAAAATCATAAAATGGAGGGGGAAAAAAGAGGAAAAAAAATATATTTGGCACATTATCAAGCATCATGTAGCCTACATCTTCAATCACAAGAAGTCGAGTCTTTTTTTCTCCTGCAGTTTTTAGGTATGAATGTGAATGTTTAAATGGATAGTTACCCCAAAAATACAAATTATCCCTCAAGTTGTTCTAAACCGTATGAGGTTGTTGTTTTTTTCGTTCTGTTGAACATACAAGAAGATATGTTGCTGGTCCCCAATGACTTCCACAGTGTGAAAAAAAAAAAGAAGCAATATCTGCTTTTGTGTTCAACAGAAGAAAGAAACAAGTTTATGACAGAATTTACATTTTTGGGTGAACTTTCCCTTTGTTTACTCTGAACAATCTATAATTTCATAATGGCAAATGTTCTGATCCTATCGACAAGTTTCCTCCTGGCAGTCACCATTTATCTTAAACTTTTCACCATCCCACTGTCTATGTTCCTGATAGACACTATATAACAATATATTTTTCGATGTTTCTAGGGGTGGCTCCATGGCAGAACCTGATTTCACCAAGTACAACATGTTCCTGGATCAACATCTTTTGTTGATCCTGGAACAACATTTTAACCAATAAGATTTGAGAGACGAGTTTGCAGTTTATGTCAAGTTTAGGCTTGCAAACATGGTTAAGTGTTTCTACATCAGTGGTATTCACAGATTTTTTCTCTTTGATTTTAGAGATAACTGATGGATAGGGTTAGGTTTAGCGGTAGGGGTATGGTTTGAAGTGTTGTTCCAGGATCAACAAAATATGTTCACCCCAAGAAAGCGTCTAACCTCTGCAAAAATCGGGACGTGCTAATCCATGACAATGCCTCAAAATTTTTGTTTATTTTAAAGAAGAAGAAGAAAAGTCAAAGACACAGAAAGTAGAAATAACTTAAAGATTAACATACAATAAGCAATGTGACTGATTTCACAATTGCTATGAAAGAAAGATCCCTTTTATTACGGACTATGAATGCTCACATCACTGCTAAGTAAAATACTTCCCCAAGACCAGTGCAAACATGAATGGCTACATACACGTGTAACTTAGCATGCTAATAACAGTGCTCATAAATCTCAAGAGACTGTAGTGTTTGTGTTTATCTGTAAAATCTCAAATGCTAAACGACATCGATGCCGTACCTACAGCGGCTCCATGGCCTCCTATTGAACCACGGTTTGAAGCGATGCCCCAGGAGAACAGTAAATTATGTTGACCGTACCATGAATCAACTTCAACAAGTCCATTATTGACAGGTGGGCTGTACGATTTTAACCCTCACGCGTAAATTATGCGTGGGGGGTGTTCAGATTAGATTGATTTAAATCAATAAATTCCGGTTGGTTAAGAAATCACGGCCCTGTCATATCTGGATATAATCCCTTGTAGAGATGGTTTGTTTGATTTGGGTTTGAAATGAGAATCATGTTGCTGAGGACATTTAAAGGGATATTTTACTATAAAAGTGTGTCAACTTAAATCTTGCCAAACGTTGGATTGATTATTAATACATTTCTGAGCATCAGTGACTCCAACAACTCCAGATGGATAAACAAAGTGATTCAATAACAGTTACGTAGGCCTACGTATTTACAATTTAAAGTCATTACATAAAGCATATAACATTACATAAGGTAATTTTACCACACAGAATCCTACTATATGAAACATGGTAATTACAACTAGCTTTAAACACATTTAACGCTGGACCAACACCAATGAAAACCTATATAGAGTGGTTAAACTTTACTAAACAATACGAAATACCCTAAATCCAACGCAAATAAAACAACAAACAGATCTCCGAACGCTATGCTCCACATTAGCATTCCACATTGCACTAGTGCTCTAATTAAAAGTCTGGGGGCTTCCAGGCCAGGGCACTCTGGTGGGATTTCCATAATTCACAAGTGCTAATGGCTTTATAACTTGTCCCTTGCTGTCCTGTACATATTCTATTGATCCGAGAGTCTTGACTAACAACGCCCGCAGAGACAATGACTGAAGCTGAAGAACACGCTGACAGCCATAAGTGCTGAGGCGAGTGTAAATGCAAAAACACACGATTATGAATCCATGCTCACACATGCAGGAAGTATAAGAACTGAAAAGCAACTAGCTGAAAGCTACAGTGTCAGGCCGCACTTTACTCGACACACATGCGCACGGATGATGAACGTCAATGCAAAGAGATTCAGGAGTGAAACAGCAACCAAAGCTTGTGCGTCGCAGCAGCTTGCGTTTGGATACGGTGTGCGATTTTCAGCATACTTGTACTTGCATTCGCATACAATGAGTAAAAGCAAACGAATGAGGTTGTAATTCCCACTCTATGCAAAGTCTTAAGCTTAGTTGTTTGTGAAAAGTCCGGAGTTGAGAGCTTTGAGAAGTCTTTGTGTTCTTTCTCTTGGTCCTTTTTGATTTTGTCCTATTTTTCTTTGTTCAGAAATTTCTGAAGTCACGCTGACTGAACATACCTGAAGTCTTTGTTAAATGTGCATTATGATGAAAGTAAAACATATCAGAAAATGAAGGACAGTTCTTGTCCTTTACATTGCGTGCCCACTTGAGTTTGCCAGGAGATTTCAGGGGGTCCTGTAGGGGTTTTCTCATTGTCTCGGTGTGTGAGAGTGAGTGTGTACTTGTTGTAGCGCCCTGGCATGATCGGAAGAGATGACCACAGAATAACCTCTAGGAACACGTCATTAACACAGGAAGTCCCTGATAAAGAGAGAAGGAGTGTTAATCGACTTGAAATGAAAACAAATGAATCTTGCACATGACACCTTTGTAAATTATATTTTGGTTTTACTGAAGGAAAAAGGTGAATAAAAAATGGTATGTGACCAGTTACTTGTGCTAAGACATACACTTCCCATTATATATGAAATCATTTTAACCCAAAATCTTTATCTTGATAAAAGCCACTCTATGGTTTTGTTCATCTAGCGGAAATGTGTTATTATTATTATTAATAATTGTAGAAAAAATTTAAACTGTGTAAATAGAAAGAATGAAATTGTGTTTATGAAATGGACTGAAATGGATTTATGAATGTATAAGAATTAAACAAAAAAGCTGAGAAGTTTGTGTCATTTTGTCTTTTTTTATTGTAGTGTATTTCATTCCATTTTAGTTTTGTCCATTTGAAATAAAACGGTTCTTTTATCTTTCTTATAAATTTGTTCTTAAATAATTTAAAATGGTCATTTATAATGTTTGCATTATACCAATGTAAAGCACTTTGGATTACCAATGAGTATTAAGTATATACACATATGCTATGTAAATGAACTTGCCATGCTTTGCATGCTCTTCTATAATCTGTCTGTACGGTATCACAATTTGTGCAGTTTTGCATTGCTTGGTATCGTCTAGTATTGACATTGCTTTTTGTACAATACTGAACTGAAGTCTATTTGGAGATTAAACGACAGACCAGCTGCAGTAGCAAACCCATCTAAACAATAGACAAGCGTAACCTATAGAACACACATAAAACTGGCAGCAAAACAAAATCACTGCCCTAAAAATGCCAATATGCAACAACAATGCAGGATAGATTAGTGTTCTGTGTATCTGTAATTAATGAACACTGGTGCGTTTATGGTCCAGGCACGGTGGAATTGCTTGCGTAGGCTCGAGAGCCAGGGAATCCAACAGACATAGATCAGGAGACGAGCAGCGGGACCCGTCTTCCATCATCTCGGCTCAGCGCCACAGTAAACGAGGGCCGAGGGGCTGCTAACGGCTCCTCGGGGAAGATCAGAACAGAACACTTAAGTGGACTGACGGGACATTCTGCGACTCAATCTGGAAATGGGAGAGGGTGTACTTGGGTGGTTGACAAACAACGTGGACATAAACCTTTTTTCAACATCGAGATGTTATGCCCTTTTTCAAAGTCTTGATTTTGTTTAAAGGGCACCTATTATGGAATTTTGAAATTTACCTTTCATGTAGTGTGTAACATAGATCTAAGTGAACAAAAACATCCTGCAAAGTTTGAATTGA
>JARPMJ010009936.1:0-21206 GCA_033366665.1 Phoxinus dragarum
GAGGTTTTGTGTGCTCTGGTGGGATGGTCCATCTGTGCGAATGGGCAGTGGAGTGTGTCCTCTTCCAAAGTTTGTGTGAGGCTACATTTGGTCTGCAGGGAGAGGAAAAGTGAAATACTGTATAGAGACAGGAGTGAAAGGATTAAGCTGGATGAGTGGATGTTGAGAGCACATAGGGCTGAGGAGCATCTATCATTTAGCCCTGTGTTTTAACCCCTGAAGATGCAGAGCCCCTTCGGGACCTGCGCTTGTGTCTCCTCCGTGTTCTAGAAGGCTCTTATCTCATCTGCCATCAAATTAAACTGAACACTTTGTTCTGGTAGGCTTTGAATAGTGGTCACAATGCAAAAAATGCCTACCAAGTCTTTGGTTTTGTGTATCTATTTGATTAAATTGGAAAATTGCCCTTTACCCCCTTATATTTGCATAGCCACAGCCATTACATATTTAAAACAGTAATATCCTATACTAAACCTAAACTAATCTTGATAAACTATATATAATTTGAAAGCTTAAAATCTCAAGTTTACATTTGGTGACTGATTTTCAAAATAAATTACAGAGGAGCCGTAATTTATCAATTTGCAACAAGAATATTTTCATACTCCTAAGGCGTGTTCAGACTTTTATTTTGAAATAGTGATGAACATGAAAAATCATGAAAGAATGGTAGAAACCTCAGTTTGTTTTCATGCCAAGAGTTCAAAAGATAGCATCCATTCAATTATTTTAGAAAAAAAGGTCTGAAAATGTTTTGAATATAAAGAAAATAATTATAGATTCAGCATTTGTGATGTGTCAGCGAGCTATAATGCACACACGTGTTCTTCTTGTGTTTCTTAGAGGTTGAATTCATTTCAAAATCTGCCAAACTTCCAATACTACTTCTGAATAGGATGTCTACTTCATAAATTGCATGAAAATTGTAAAAATAATGGTTCAGATCACTCAAACAACATATGGAAATGTAGGCGCCCTTATATGGGCAGTGATGTCAACTAGTGGAGAAGTGTGGTACTGCACCCAAACTAAATCTCACTGAAAGCTTATTTTTTGAGATATCAACCTAAAATTTGAAACACAACTTGTTGCGATTTTTGGCTTTGATTGTTTTGCATTTTTAGAGTCCTCCAGGTTTTGAAAATATATATTTTGTATAAAATATGAATAATTACATTTTTAACATTGTGCATTTTCATAAACTCAAACTTCTATAACTTTTTTTTCTGTTTAACTTTTTTAATTTATTTCACAAAAATCTACAAATCTACCAAATGTCTTCTTTAAAACAAGACCAATCTTACATCTATATTCCAAAGCATTCTTGAATTACAACCATTTAAGTTCATAATGTGCATTTTCATGTCTATTGAAAAAAAAAGCGGGGTGCCGCTTGAGGGGATATACAATCACTTTATATGATGCGTTGATTTAATTTAGGCTTTTATCCACATATAAACATCAACACATATACATAAAGCTCAATCATGCATGCCAGACGCACTAGAACAAACCTCATTGTTCTCACTCATCAAGCAACGTTTGAGCTTCCAATGTCCACATGAGACACTTATCACGACACCATATTGCTGTCAGCGTTTCAGGAGAGACTGAGAACAGTCCGGGATTGACTGAAGAGATTTATGTGAGCATCAGGGGAGATTCCCATTTGCACTTTCTTGCTTGCATGTCACTTGTCCTCGGGGAGCGTCTTTGGAGCAGGTGAGACTCTGTCCAGTGTTGAACTCCAGAGGTTACATCACACTGGATGCCTCTTTTACCCTGAAAGGATGAAACGCATTAAGAAACTCCCCAAAGACGCTGCATGGAGGAATCTCTGCCACTCTATAAGCCTGCGAGCTTATAGATTTGACGATGAATTGTCTCAAATAGTGCAGACTGCATAATGCATGTTTTCAGCTTTCATGTGAAAAACAAGTATCTGATGTTGAACTCAGTTACTCTGACACAAACATGATATAAATACAAGAAAATATTGCACAATCGCCATGTTTAATGGAGTACTCACTATTATGGCATATTGTGTGTATGTATGTTTTTAATAATTTTTTTTTTAAATAATATCTCAAATCTAATAGTATAGGGGTAGTTGCTAAATTATGAATGTTTTCCCGATTTACTCAACCTCATGTCACTCCAAACCCTTCTTTCTTCTGTGAAACACAAAATGAAAAGATTTGAAGAATGTTCCCGCTGCTCTCTTTCAGAAGATGAAAGTGAATGTGTGATGGACCAGGGCCATCAAAAAAGCCAATAAAAGTAGCCAATATGGCTTATTCCAAAACTAGCTATTATTTGAGGAACTGACTGTAAGTGGTAGTCACTGAAAAACTTCAAATATGATCTAATAATATACTAATAAGTACTATCAAGTTGCTAATTTATTTTAGAATTATTATACATGCAGTTTGTATGACCTCAAATTAATTGAGGGACTCAATCAAATATTTTTTTCAAAACAAAAAATGACCATTTAAAATAAAATAGTGAATGCAAAGAGGTAAAGAAACATCTCCAATTTTTCCCATAAATATCATGCTTTGGAATCATAATAATGATTAAATGTAGGGTTGAATCCATGAGATGATATCCCACAGGTAGGACATCTTATGACCGAATGCAATGATTGGACGAACATCGGTCCTGAGACTTTAACAAGATATATTTTAATAGAGCACTTCTATAATTGATTGCTATCAGGATGTGAAGAGAGTTTTAACCAGTATAACAAAGTGTTTATATTTTTTTTTAAAGCCTGCCCTACTTTAAAAGTCATAATTATGTGATAAAAAGTCGAAATGACATTGAAGTCAAGTCATCTTTATTTATATAGCGCTTTTAACAATGCCGATTGTTTCAAAGCAGCTTTACAGAGATAAACGTATAATTTAAGGTAACAGATTGTTTTGGCTTTATAGCGGTTCTTGAATAAAGATATTTTCCAGCTAAAGTTAGTTTTGATTGATTCACTTCCGTCGCAAGGATCATTAGTTATTAAATTAGAGATCGCTAAGACGACACCGTTCTCTCTACACAGACTTTAAACGCGGACCTGTGAGAAACGCTGATGTCACTCACGTGCGCATTTAGAATTAATTCTATAGTTATGCGCATTTGAATATATGTGCGCAGGTTTATAATTCCCTACAAACCAAGCCTTAACAAACTACTTGTCTGGCCTTAACAAATTTAGACAGAATTGTATCACTTCGGGGTATACGCAAAGTATATGCTTGACAAAAAGTTATATTTTGACAAAAAGTTATACAAATCTTGACAAAAAGTTATATTTTTGATATACTAAGTCGTGAGATAAAAAGAAAAGGTCACATTTTATATGTAGCTATGAGATAAAAAATTATAACAAAAAAGTTAAAATTATTATTATGACAAAAAGTCATTTTTGCTAAGTCAAGAGATAAAAAGTTAAAATGATCAAATAAAGGATTGAAATTGTGACAAGTCATTTTATATACTAAGTCATGAGAATAAAAATGTAAATTATGACATAAAAAGTTGAAATTGAGACAAAAAGCCATATATATATATATATATATATATATTTTTTTTTTTTTACAGTCAAAATTTTTTGATAAATCTTGATTTTAATTATGTCATAATTTGGCCTTTTAATCTCATAAATATAACTTAATATGCCATCATTTACATTTTTTTATCCCATAATTATAATTGTTTTGAGTCATAATTACAACACAGCAAAGCATATTTTTTAACCTTATACGGCAGAAATAGACTTTTACACATGAAGTGGAGAAACAATGAATTGTGACCTTTACAGCCCCTTTCCTTACACATTCATATACATTTTAACCAAAAATGTATCTTGAAAAATGGACACGCATGAATGCGATATGCGGTAGTACTTTATTTTACAGTCCTGTTCCGCATGTACAAACAGTGCTATGCATAAGTTTAGACACCCATGCTAAAGTTGACTAAAAAGAGGAATTGGAAATTGAACTTAATGCCTTAATTTAAAAAAATAGGAAAAATCCAACCTTTAAGGACACCAATTTTCTTTGTGAATGAATAATGTATCGTAAATAAATAAATGTTCTTCCTTAAAATACAGGGTGCATAAGTTTGGATGTGATGATGTGTGGCTATTTTAATTCCAAAAGCCAAGGGAACTTTATCAGGATGCAGAGTATCCTGGATCCATGAAGTAACTGGCCTTTAAAAATAAAAATCTGCCTGTCTCTAGGGGAATTTAACATAGGGGTGTCCAAACTTATGCACCCTGTATTTTAAGGAAGAACATTTATTTATTTACGATACATTATTCATTCACAAAGAAAATTGGTGTCCTTAAAGGTTGGATTTTTCCTATTTTTTTTTAATTAAGGCATTAAGTTCAATTTCCAAAAGATGATTTTTTATTCCTCTTTTTAGTCAACTTTAGCATGGGTGTCTAAACTTATGCATAGCACTGTATATGTACTTGTTAGTTATTACAAAAACTGGGTAATAACTACTTACCCTGAACCTACAGCTAAACCCAACCATAACCCCGGTAGTTACCTTAAATCACAGTACCGGTATATCAACCAGTACTTTCTTAGGTAAGTACTGTAAGTACAGTACATGTAAGTGCATGTACTGTAAAATAAAGTGCAACTCGACACCCATTGGCTTGGTACATTGGAAAAGTAATGTTCCCATTATTATTATTTTCAGCTAGGTGAGACTCCAGTCTTAGACCAACTAGTGAATTGTTACTGTATAGGTCCAGTCTTTTTTTCCATCACGGTGAGCCTGGGATTTCCCGCAGTCCCCACAGCACAGTGCAGCAGACTGCGGAAGGAGTGAGAGATCGCTTGTCAGCGGGAGAAAGTCATTAATGGTAATTGTAAGTGGGGGAGTAATAGGGAGGTAATGTGCGCTGGCCTTCCTGCAGCGCGAGGCCCGAGGCTTGAGTTATTGACCCGGAGTGCAACGCTGCGGTACACTAGGAAACAAAAAGGAAAGAGCACACTCATGAACGACATAGCGACCTCTCCGCTGCTTTATGCTCTTTCTTTCTCTCGCTCTCTCATACATTATGCAGCAGCCATAGCGGATGGTGAAGCTGGAAGGAACACAACAAGAGGTAAAAAACAGCAATAACAACAGATCAAGAGCTAACGGAATAACTGCAGAGATTGTTCAATGACACACAAATAAAAAAAGCAGTGGGTGGATGCGTGAGGAACTCTGGCTGAATGCAACAATGTGATTTTTTTACACTGAGGTATGTGCAGACAGCATGCTGTAGCTCAGTGCTTTTTTTATTGGTTTTGGATTAGAATTTTACACAAATTTGGACATCAAGGAGTAGCTAAAAACAGCACCAGAACGTTTGTCAAGCAAAAGCCAATGAACATGTCCTCTAAGTCAATTACTGAAATATATTAAAATTCCCACGAGCTGCATAAACTCAATACTATGCTAAATGACAAGCACTAAAATGTTGTTGTAGTTCAGAACACATACTGGATATCTTTACTCAATGCAGAAATTATTGTGGGGATTTTAGTACATAACATAAAGTATCATGCATGTTTTTAAAAAGACATTACAAGAAACATTAATGACTTTTGAAGCTGTCTTTATTTATAGTAAACTTAACGAAATTATCCATTGACTAACACATTTTTTTTTGCTATCTTAAGTGTAAATTCTACTTATAGTTAATTTCACTTTTTGATTGTTGTGAAATTCAGTCGTAAAAAGCCCAAAAATATGATATGTAGATACATTAAGAAAACATTTTGGCGTATGTCTAAAGAAATTAATGTTTTTTATTAATATGAAATCAAAATTTAAACCAAAACATACATACAATTTGAGAAATAAATATTTTTAAGTTGGTTCAAAGTATAATTTCCCCAGTACACTTATTGGTGTGACTTAAAATCACACCAATTTGAAGTCAATATAATTCTCCAAATCCTTCAGAAACAATTTTGAACCAAGCCTAAAATCATGAGCTTGGCTTCTGTGATCGTAGTGCCGCAACAACATCTTGGTCTTCAAAGTCATCATCTGATGTATCATTAATACGAATAACACATCCAGGAAATGTTTGGCATTCTTTGTACTTTTTTGAGTTTTGGAATTGAAGTTCGATAGTGGCTCTTGATGTTGAACAGAAGAATGCATATTGGGAAACAGCCTTGGAGTGCCTCCAGGAAAAAAACCCCGGCTCTAGGCCCTGTTTACATCAGGTATTAAGATGTGTTTTGCTTGATTTGATCATAAGTGAACGACACTAAATACAGGTGTAAACAGAGTCTAACTCGTTTTGAGCTTGTCTACTTTTCGACCATCTACTCTGGTTCTACTCGGGCGAGTAGAACCAGAGGTGTTATATTGGTGCCGTGACCCGGTGGGAGTGAATTTTAGGGGGTGAGTGTAACGGACGCCAGCTAGTAAAAAGCTGTGCGGGTAAACCTCGCTCCTTGGCCACAAGAGGCGCACTAGCGACTGACCCTAGCGGGTGCAGTCTTTAGTGTCCTTGTTAGTGCACCCGCATACCTTGATGGAAACTTTCGATTGAATCCTGCTCAGAGCAGGGCGAGTAGAACCGGAGGTGTTACATTGGTGCCGTGACCCTTGTGGGAGTGAAGTTTAGGGGGTGAGTGTAACGGACGCCATCTAAGAGCTGTGTAGGTAAGAGCTTACTCCCCTGGCCTCATGAGGTGCATTTGGCAACTGATGTTAGAGAGAGGCTCTTTATGTTATGTTAGTGATGTTAGTGTCCTTGTTAGCGCGCCCATCTCCCATGCCGGTAACGTCAGTTCGAATCCCGCTCGGAGCGATGTGAGAAGAACCAGAGGGGTTACTCAAGCACAATGTTCTCTCAGCATTCTAACAGCATTCTTAATTCTAACACACACTCACAGATTCGACGTGGTCTTACGGGTATCAGATCAGAAACGAAAGCCGTGTTTTTACGTCGTCTACGGTCGTGCTCATGTGTAAATTGCATGAGCTTATACTACAGGGTCGTTGAATGCTTGAATCTGATTGGTTGACGAACGTTCTACGGTGTGCAATTATTTTCAGGGAACCGCACGACTAAAGTAGTTCCAGGCCTTGACCGCGTTATCACTTCGCGTAGTCAACTGTAATAACGGAAAATAGGATACAATTCATAACAAGAAAAACCATGCAGCCCCATGCGCTTGATCTGCAATTTTCAATGTCTAACTTCACAATCAATGGAAACATGCAGTTTAATTTGAATAAATAAAGTATATAGTTATATTTATAATCAATAGAAAATTAAACTGAATATTTAAATAAATTGATAGTCCTGCTGCACAGGTTTTCGTAATTATTGCAGATAATATAACAAATAAATAATTATTGATAGGCCTATACTTGTTGAAATGGATTTGTGTTTCATTTATTAGAATAGTCTACTGTCACTAATAGAAAAAAAGAATGAATGAATGAATTAAAAAGAATTGAATTAATAAATAAATAATAATATTGACACACATGCTTCTCTCTCTCTCATAACTGCATTAATAACTGCATAAAGTCGGGGACACTTATTGTAAGGCCAGTTATGAATGTAATTTGATACTTATGACTGAGTGATCATGCACACGTTTTCAGCGCGTTCAGTCTGTGTTCACACAAACTTCTTGAAATACATCATCTGAACAATATTTTGAGGTGTGGTAACTGTAGTACAAGCGGAACTGTAGTCCGCTTCGCGTCGTGACCGCATTACCACCTCGGGTGTGCATTATTTTTCTAATAATTCAACGACCTGTCATCAATTATTCCTTACTTATTTCGTCCATTAGATCGTAAGATCTGAAAAAGTCCATTGATTAACCCAGACATAGACCCATTGAAGTTGAAAAAAGAGATTAATTAAAACACCAGGTGTAAATGGGAATGTGTCTCCCTCGTCTGCTTGTGATCGGATCGACCAAAACACATCTTAATTCCAGGTGAAAACAGAGTCCTAGATATCGTCTAACGAGGCAACATTTTTAATTAACACCTTTTGTCAATTGAAATCGAAAAACTCCAAAGGCAAATCCAAAACAAAGGAACATACCTAGACGTTTTTCCGCCCTGCATTTCTGCTCGGGTTAATTGGTGAGATGGCTGTTTAATGTGCTTGTGTACAAAAAAATTACATGAAGCACTTGATGGAAGTAACAGATTGTTACCCATGACATTTGGTCATTTCCATCATGTGTTGGCCCTCTCTGACTGGTCATTGATGAGGGCACGACTAGTACGACAGCCTGTGAAGTCATGATGGATGATGTTTACAGTGTCTCATACATCTAACAGCTAATGGGTCATTAGATCTCACTCATCGCCACTCTCACTTATGAAAATATGATGAGAAATACAACATTCATGTTTTGCGATATTGTGAAACTCGACAAGAACCATTTTCACCATTTCCAATGGAAGACGCACCAGATTTCCCATGATGCTTTCACTGGGTTTCCATCTGACACAAATACGCACAGAACAATTAAAAAGCACAGATGTACTCCATCTGGTGTGCCATTTTGAATTTTTTATGTTTCACTGTTGAATTTGGATTTCAGCAATTCAAAAAGCAAATGTGAGAATTTGGGGTTTGTCGTTATTTATTATGTCAAATGTTTCTCATACTTTTAGAGTAATCTGTTTTCATTCTGTTCTGTCACATCTTGTAGGTTGGGTGTAAAAATAAATAAAACCTGGTTACTCGTTATTTTAAGGATGTTGTTACAGTGTAATTATAGTGTAATAAGAGTGTAAGTACTATCAAGAGTAATATCAATTAAAGGGGTGGTTGATTATGATTGAACTTTTCTAACTTTAGTTAGTGTGTAATGTTCCTGTTTGAGCATAAACAACATCTGCAAAGTTAAAAGCAAAGGGAGATATTTGCTTTTAAAGAAATTGTTTTTTAAGGACAACAAACGGCTGGTATGGACTACAAGACATTCTCCCCGGTTAGTGACATCACCAACCCTAAAATTTACATAAACCCCCGCCCCCGGGAACGCAATTTATAGATTATCATGACAGAATATGCTAATCAATGACTAGAATATAACTACACATAAGCTACATCAATTCATCAACTAACTATTTAGAAATGTCCTGTTGCTTCTACATGTTGTCACTTCTTCTTGAGTCTCTCCATTATTGTCTGACTCCGGTTTAAACATAAAATGCTTTTAAACATAGGGGGCCCTATCTTGCACCCAGCGCAATTGACTTTGAACACCGACGCATGTATCATTCCTATGTTGCACCCGCGCACAGCGGACTCTTCCCTCCACAGACGCACGTCGGTAAATTAGGAAATTAACTTGCGCTCGCGGGGGCGGTTCAGCGCAAAGAGGAGGCGTGTTCCGGCGCAAAACTTCCCTGGTGCTATTTTCCCGTTTTAGAAAGCAATTGCGCCATTGACCAGGAAAAAAACAGTCTAAAGACAGTGGCGCGTTGCGCGTTAGTGATATGGTATTTTAAGGGCGCGTGCTTGGCCATAATGTTAACGCGCATCCACTTTGTACACACTAATATAAACAGATGCAGCAGTTTTCATTTTTGCAAATCATACATTATTACAAGGAAAAATATTAACACACGAGGGAAATCATTGTTGTGTCCGTGAAAATGTGAAAAAGATCTATCTAGATTAAAAAAAAAATCTAGATTAGGCTACACATTTACCCAAATTATACGTCTGTTTAACCGAAGCTAATTTGGGTGGGTTTCTCCCATCATCCCCAATGTCACTTCTCTGTGTTTTACGGCCCTGACGAGAACGTCGGTCTCCTCGGCTGTGAACCGCTCCTGGCGTGCGCTGGCAAATCCGCCGTTATAATAGCAATCCGCCGTGGAACAAGCGCGCCAGCTCTTAAAGGGAATGTGAGAGGACGCTCTGATTGGTTTATTTCACGTTACGCCCAAACCACACCTATGAATAATGAAGCTACTTCAGACCAACCCCTTTTAGATTTGCGTCGGGCGCAAGAGTCATTTATCCTGCCGGGAAAATAGCAACAGCGCCGGGATCCGCCCACAAAGTTACTTGCGCTTTGCACTTTGACACTTGCGTTTCAGATCGTTAAAATAGGGCCCAAAAAGTTTTTGAAATTTTCAGTGCATGTCTTTGTGAGGTAAAAGGACATAAGGGCCGTTTCTCAATACCAAGTACGCAAACTTCGGACTTGCGTCCTTGGTAGTTCAGACTTGCCAAGTTCGACTTAGGAGAACGAACTCCCAAGGAGTTCATATTTCATACATATTTTATGTATAGTTTAGGCAACAACAGAACGAAATATGGTATAAAACAACATTCTGCCTCTTTTCATTTAAAATAAGCTTAAACACATTAAATGGCCACACAAATGCGGTTCAGGCAACGTGTACATTGATTATCTTCACTATATTTATAACAACAAGAAATATAAAACACAACCCTGCTTCTTGTTTTCATTTTAAAAATATGAAACATTATTGAACATTAAAACTGACATTTAAAAAACAGAGACGGGGTTGTGTCATTTTATTTTATTATACTTGTACAGTGAAGAGAATGTAAATATAAAAAATATTCTACATATTTGAAAATATATAGCCTAAAATAAAATTGACCCTGACTCTTTTTGGTAAATTTTGTTTTAATGATCTGATATCCAGTATAAAAGTATAAGTTAATACAAATAAATAAAGCAAACAATTCAGTCAAACATAAGTCAGCTTAAAATAGCCTATAGCTCAAGTTAAATAGCCTAAATATATAAAATTATGAAACTTCACTTTGCCCTCAGCCAAAACGATTTGCCATGGAACAAATTATAGATTAATGAGACCAAAGATCGCCCGTTAGATATACAAAAGACGAATTATATCTTATGTTTAACCATAGACTAGAGATACCAGATCCAGCGGCAAACATCAGAAGCACTAGCCGAGGTAAGGCTGGTCCAGTCGGGGTTAATGAGCGCTGAACACCCAGTGATCGCCTGGATCTCACAACTCCGAAAACGTCGGATACATTTTTCAAATAGGCGCTATCTTTATAAATAAACCACAGATTTGAGCTTTAAACAACTACATTCTCGACTGAAACACTCTTAGAATTACATTTCGTGACACGATAACAGTAGTATTTTGATATTACGCAGGTTTTTTCCTCTGCCATTGACGCTTGCTGGTGGTGCGAGATGCATTCTGGGATACCTGTCAGTCTCAAGTCCGCACAAGTCACCTCTACATGCATCCTCGGTAAAAGGGGCGGATCAACAACACATCCGGGGATTTGCACTGGACTTGGCTAGATGTGAACTTTGAATTGGGACAGTACTTGGGCAGCGACTGATGACGTTTCACAAGAACACAAGTACAGACAAGAATGCATATTGAGAAACGGCCAAGGTTCCGAAGCTACGCCCCCTGTGCTGAGAGCAGCAGCTCATTTGCATTTAAAGGGACAGCTCACCCTCAAAAAGTGACAATTTTAACATGCTATATACAAATATCTGTGGGGTATTTTGAGCTAAAACTTCACATACACACTCTGGGGACATCAGAGACTTATTTTAAATCTTGTGAAAAGGTCATTATACCACCCATTTAACAAAATGTACTATGGTGTTAGGATTAGGGTTTGGTTAAGGCTGTTTACACGACAACTGTACTAAAAAAGACAGAAATGTTTTTGACGTTGTCAAAACTATCCCAGTTCACACAGATCCACTAAAATGACTAAAATCGCTGTATTATTTATACCAGACTAGTAGTTGGCGATGTCACTTTGTGATGAAACAATGTTGTGCGATTCTCAATTCTCCTGTCATTGTCACTTATGATTTATGCCACCAATGAGAGTCTGACCACATGTGGTCAAAAAAAAAATGTGGACACAGCAGGTTTCTATCACACACTGTCCTACTCGTCTTGTTTGATGGTTTTCTGGTCTTCCCATGTCTCTCTGTCTTTCTTTCTCAAACGCTCTCCTCCCAGTCACCCTATTGCTGAGCTGACAAGGCGCTTGCCTGATCAGCTCTCATTTGTCAAAGCCTCCAGCGGTGTTATTTATTCATGAAATCACAGCGGAGGGATCCACCTAGCCACGTGTCGGCAGAGTGCGAGGGTGGCAGTGTCGCAGAGAGGCCTGCTTCAAAGCCTTCAGAGCCCCAACACAACCCCAGACAGAAGCTCAAAGACAGCCACTTTCAGGAAACACCCCTGCGGCCGAGCCGAGCCGCAACACGCCGTTCTATTTTCAAGAGCTCAGACCAAAATACAAACTGTCATTATTTACTCACCGTCGTGTTCTTCCGACCCCGTGAGACTGTTTTCTTCTGTGGAGAATGTATTAGGAATTCTCAGCCAGCTTTTCTCTGCAACAACCACTAAATAGTTAGTTCAGCCAAACATTTAAATTCCATCCGCCATCATGTCCAATCCCACTAAACATTGGATGTCAGATAGATGTGCAGATCATGTCTATATTGAGTCCGTCTATTCAACGTCCAAACTAGGTCCACAATTTGGACGTCCAAACATGACCCAACTTGGACGTCATATTGACATTCAACATTTTACCTTTGAAATGGGTAATTTTTTGGATGTCATTTGGACGTCTATGACAGGTGCAGGAAATTTACATGATTAATATATAATATTTTTTTTTATTTACAAATATCAACATTGTTGTTATCAACATGATTAATACATATGAATACAGATTATTAATAATTATTTAAGATCGTTTTCCAAAAACTCAATTTGATTGTCTCAGCAGCAGGTGATAACTGGAGACGCAGTTTAGTAAAGTTTTCCTGTGGCTCAAACAGTAGAGCATTGGTGCTTGCAACGCAAGATCATGGGTTCGATTCCCAGGGAAAGCAAGAACTGATAGGAATATAAATGTGTAATGCAATGTAAGTCATTTTGGATAAAAAGCATCTGCCAAATGCATAAATGTAAATACAATGGTACAGAAAACACATCCTTCACCCTTTTGAAACAAGGGACTACAGTTATAGAAGTTGTATAAAAACAACGTACAATTTGTCTAAATTTGATGTTGAAAAGACGTCCACAAACGACCACATTTGGAGTATAAATAACCCTTACACGGAGGTCCCACGGATGTCAACATTAGACGTGTGGTAGATGTAGAAAAAAGACGTCGTCTGGCGTTACAAAACAACCCCTTCAGTGGACCGAAATTGGACGTCCAAAAATTTCATAGAAAAGATGTCACTCCGACGCCACATTGCGCAATGGGATATGTCTTTGGTTCAGCTTCCAACCACAAATAAATATATTTTTAAACGAAACCTGAGAGGTTTCTGTTCCTCCATTTAGAGTCCAGGTTATCAAAATTTAGAAGAGGGTCATAAAGGCATTGTGAATCATCTATGAATGTCTACGATAATCATATAGCAATCACATCTCTTCACAAGACTTGTGTTAAAACTCAATTTATATGGATTAGTTTTACAATGCCTTTATTGCCTTTCTGGATCTTCAACGTTTTTCGTACCTATACTTTCAATCGACAGAAACCTCTCAGGTTTCATTAAAAATATCTCCATTTGTGTTTGGAAGATGAACCAAAGTGTTATGGGTTTGGAAGGACATGGAGGTGAGTAAATGATGACAGAATCTTTATTTTGGGGTAAACTATTTATTTGATAGTGGCTGTTAAACTGTAATTTTGTAACAATACAATTCTTCAAAAACGATTGTGTTCCCATTGAAACCGTATAATATGGGTTTAGAATGAGTTGTTATTCTGGTTACACACTATTTCAATGGTCCACTTTAGACATTCTACTAGCTATAAGTTACTTCGCAACTATATGTCAAGTAATTCTCATTAGAGTATTAGTAGACCACCTACCAGTGTTATATGATAGTGTTAGATAGTGTTAGAGTTAGTAGAATAAGTTAGTAATTGCAAAGTTATTTATAGGGCCCTATTTTAACGATCTGAAATGCGAGTATAAAACGCGAAACGCAAGTAACTTTGTGGGCGGATCCCGGGCGCTGTTGTTATTATACCGGCGGGATAAACGACTCTTGCGCCCGACGCAAATCTAAAATGGGTTGGTCTGAAGTCGCTTCATTATTCATAGGTGTGGTTTGGGCGTAACGTGAAATAAACCAATCAGAGCGTCCTCTCACATTCACTTTAAGAGCAGACGCGCTTGTTCCATGGCGGATTGCTATTATAACGGCGGATTTGCCGGCGCACGCCAGGAGCAGTTCACAGCCGAGGAGACCGACGTTCTCGTCAGGGCCGTAAAACACAGAGAACTGACAATGTATGGGGATTTGAGAAACCCACCCAAATTAGCTTCGGTTAAACAGGCGTATAATAATTTGGGTAAATGTGTAAACTATGCCTATTTTTTTCACATGTTCATGGACACAATAATGATTTCCCTCGTGTGTTAATATGTTTACTTGTAATAATGTATGATTTGCAAAAATGAAAACTGCTGCGTCTGTTTAGATTAGAGAATCAAAGTGTATGCACGTTGTTCACACGCTACATAATGGCCAAGCATGCGCCCTTAAAATACCATATGACTAACACGCAACGCGCTGTCTTTAGAGTAGGTTTTCAGTGGCGGAATTGTTTTTTAAAACTGCAAAATAGCAGAAGGGAACGCGCCGGAACACGCCTCCTCTTCTCGCTAAACCGGCCCCGGGAGCGCAAGTTCATTCCCTAATTTACCAACGTGTGTCTGTGGAGGGAAAAGTCACTTAAAAAAAGACACTTAAATGTGGAAATGGAAACTACAATGCGTAGAATATGTTGTAATATAATTTACTAGACCATGCTTGTCATCGTGAAATCACTGAATCACTTATTATAAAAAGGTATCAAATCTTGTCATATTCTCATTTTGACTTTCAAAAAGATATGTTCCCTTTATATTTGTATTTGAAAGAGTGTAATGCATAACATTCATTTGATTGCAGAAACATATTTTACACAAGCAAGTACTATTTTGTACATGCTACAACTAAACTGTGTTTTTAATAATAAGTGTTCAACAATATGTATATATTTTAATTTAAAATATTTTAGAAATACTATAAATTGTTAAAAAAAACTAAAATATATCTAAAACACACATATATTATGTACATATTTAAATATAGACATTGCAATACAGTATATACCTTTTTGGCTATTATTTGCTAAACTAACCTGTTGGAGCTTTTGAAAGAAGCCACTTTTAAAGGGAAAAAAAGTTTGGAGGGAATGGAAATGGAAAATGGAAATGTTTTTTGCAAAATATACTTTATTCATTAAAATAACATAAAACATGTGGAAGAGATCTAGAAATTCAAGCTAATCAACATAATAGTGTTAAAAGTTTTTTATCATCAAACAGTGCACACAAGTTCTAGTGGTATAATAACAAAGTGTATACACATTCTAACTATTTGCAATACATAAATACATAAATTAATAAATACAAATAAATAAATAAGCCTTCTAAAACAGTTTTTTTTGTCTCCATACATGGAAACTCACAGAGCAATCAGCCTCCAGAAACTACCCTTTGTCTCCATACACAAACAGATGTTAGACTGAAGGCATATTCAGACAGCAATCAACATCCAAAAACGACATTGTCTCCATGCATACACAAATATGATGACCAGTTATTCAGGCAGCAGACAGCATTCAGTCTCCAAAAACAACAACAATATTTTGTCTCAATACATATACAGACATTCCTCTAATGGCCTCCACCTACAGGACGGGCCATCGATATGATTTTGCCGCTTACTTCACTCTCTGAGTCATTCTCCTCCCCACTTCTTCTCTAACACGTCCTCAGGAGGGAAATAAAAAGTTTTGGGGCGACGAGGATCCATTTTTCAAGAATGAAGGTATGTAGTCCTGTTTTGATTCTGCGTGTTTTCTTTTGTATTTCTAACACAAATTACTATATTACTGCTGCTAAAGCATTTCTACCATAAAACAGAGACCATGCTGACGTTAAACCCATAGACCTTTCAATATATCTATATTTTGTTGACATTTGTGGACATTTGTCTGTATAGTGAATGTAAACAAAGGTAAAACATCGGTGCGCCAACAGGCTAAACGAAATGGTAAAACTCATTATTTACAAACTAAAGTACTAAAAAGTGCTAAAGGGTGATGGAGGAATGTGCCTGCAACCCCCCTGACTGATATTATATCTGTTATTATATTATGATTTTACTACAGCTAGAAAACTGTCCATTTCATAATAAGAGTTTTAGTATTATATAAAAATATAAAAGTATAAATATAAAAGTATCCCTCAGAGAGGTGTTGATCACACGGTCTAGGAAGGGAGGAAATGCACACACGTAAAAATTAAATAAAAAAAAATTCTATTTCCAAGTTTGTTATATAAAAAAAGTGAATTTTGCAAATATGGTATATTTGAAATTCACCAAGATGAACTTTGTTGCTGCAGTTTTGTTTAGTCAGCATCTTTAGCAGTTGAGCTATAACTGCCAGCAGCACATTTTGTTTTAACGGTATTGCTGAAGAGAACATCAATACATAAATCCTACCACATTGTAACTATGTGTATATATATATATATTTTCCCTCCCATCCCAGCTTAGAGACAACTATATGTAAATCATGCAAAAAGTTGATTCCATTGAAAAGTGCTCTAGAATAGTGCTGTTGCCTATGTAGGACTTTCTAAATCTATCAAATATTAGCATGCTGCCTATTTAGTAAGCAGACAGCAAGCAGCGCTTGAGTTTTCAGAACAGTGAAACGCTATCAAAACATGCCACTGTTTGTTTGAGCATTATGATTTTTGCAATTCCGTTTGATCACGCTGTTGACACGTCAGCTTTGACGGTTTCGAATTCTGCGCTTCAGAAATTGGAATCATTTGCGTCACTGATTTCTGATGAAGGAAAGGGCGAACTCAAGCATATGACTCACATAATAGAAACTTGTCTGTCGGGCGAGAGGTTTCGATACTGAAGTGGTCATTAAATACCCTGGAGGCCCCGGCTTATCAATGCGCAGTGGGAAGCAGAGAGAAGAGCGCCAGGTTAGCATGACCTCTGAGAACAGAAGAGCTCTCAACCCTACTATACTCAACAGCTCTTCTGGAAGCTATTCTCACCCCGTTTTTAATCAGCTCCCTCCGCTCGGAGGAGAGCCGCTCTGGTGCAGACTCAGTGCTTCCAAATTATGGCTGTGACATTTTCCCCTGGTCCCTGCCCTTGGATTTCGGGTTCCACCTCAACAAGGCAACACAACCTCACACCACTGCTGGGTGTCAATGGTGCCGCAGTCATAGAGAGTTTGCAGAAGATGTAATAACTTAAATTACTTCTATTATTACTGTTTTGAAATGTTAATATTTGGGCTTTTGGGCATTTTTATTGACTAGACATGACAAGAAAACATCATCCACAGAGGAAAGAATAACTACAAATAAGATCTCAAATTTTCTCAAATGGAGGCTTTTTGTGTTACTCTTCTGCTCTAATCATCACATACTTTCACAGTCTCCTCCACAGCTTTTTTTTATTTTTTACCAGTTATGTTTAATAATTATGTTTAATTTGTAATTTTGTTTAATGTAAAATATTTATTGTGTGTATATTTATATAAAAACTTGCTGTACTTAAGAAAGCTCTTCTCTTGAAATTAGGTTTATTTTTTTACAGTCATTATTTTTTTTCTTGCTTGTTTTAAGAAAAGTCTTCCAATTGAGCAAGAAACAAATGATTAAAAAACATTCTAAATCATTTATGAATACATTAAATCTTGCATAAGTGGGAAAATGCAAAACATTTTTAAGTGTGCTTAAAATATAACATTATATCAAGGATAAATGCTTCCATATACTCCTCATATTCTTTAAAGGGAGTATTACAAACTAACTATGTAATATGCTTTTGTGTTTTTCAAAATTCTGTTGTCTGCTTGTTTATGACATGGATCATGTAGACTTACTGGCCACTTTATTAGGTACAGCCAATCACATGGCAGCAACTCATTGTGGACATTGCATGTATGAAATCACATACTCTCTAGAGTAAGTACTTATTTTGAAAAAGTAATTACTTCACGACCACAAAAAAAAGAATGTTCCATATAGTATATTATAGTAGTACAGATACAACAGTGTTGTATATGTAATCTAGACGTACTATATTCGCCATTTTGTCATTATCATGTGACCTACCAACGTCAGTTTCGTCGCTTCACTGCCGTTCATAAATCCTTTCCTATGGCCTCATGGGATCGTAAAATGTCCATCGTATGCACACTTTAGAATCTCTCCCAAAGAAGTAGATCATTCCCATACTTTTTGCCTACTCTTTAATGTGTACTGTGAATTCGGACTTACTTCTTTTGTCACATACTGTTTTTCGCCTACTACAGGGAAGTATGCGATTTTGATAGCATGCAGGCAATCTGCCGAAGTTCAAACTGAGGATCAGAATAGGGAAGAAAGAAATGTTTCATGGTTGTTGGTGCAAGACGGGTTGGTCTGAGTATTTCAGAAACTGCTGATCTAATGAGATTTTCACACGCAACCATCTCCAGGGTTTACAGAGTGGTCCGAAAAAGAGAAAATATCCAGAGGTCAGAGGGGAACTGGTCCGAGCTGATAGAAAGACAACGGTAACTCAAATTACCAGTCGTTACAATGGAGGTCTGCAGAAGAGCATCTCTGAATGCACAACATGTCGAAGCTTGAAGCAGAAGAGCTACAGCAGCAGAAGACACACCGGTGACACTCCTGTCAGCCAACAACAGCAAACTGAGGATACAATTCACACAAACTCACCAAAATTGGACAATGGAAGATTGGAAAAAAAGTTATCTGGGCTGATGAGTCTCGATTTCTGCTGCGACATTAAGTTGGCAGGGTCAGAATTTGGCATGAAAGCATGAATCCATCCTGCCTTATCAGCGGTTCCGGCTGCTGGAGGTGTAATGGTGTGGAGGATGTTTTATTGCCATTTTCGAGACTCCAACGGCCTCCACAGTCACCAGATCTCAATCCAATAGATCAGCTCTCGGATGTGGAGATCCGCATCATGGATGAGCAGCCGACAAATCTGCAGTAACTGCACTGTAACAAATTGCTGTAGATTCTACAGCAAAATTCTACAGAAATTTATTGTTCCCTTTCGAGGGAACTCGCGATGCGTCGATGACGCTTTGGGAACGCTTGCGTGATTACGTCTGAGCACGTATGTCAACTAGTCCAATGGAAAGAATGAGCGTCACGGGCGGGTGACGTCATGACCAGGAAGAGATATAAGCACATCCGGTGCGTAACTCGCGTTAGCTTTCGTGTCTCAGCAAAGCGCTCTATGTCAAAACTGTCTGTATTATTTACTGTTGTCTGTCACTTTATATATATATATCATGGCGAAACAGCTATTCAAGTCTTGTGCTTCTCCCTGCCCTCGTTTTCTTACGGGTGGGGATACTCATGAGCTTTGTGTAGTTTGTTTGGGAGTGGAGCATGCTATGTCAGCCTTCGAGGGGGCTGACTGTTTGCATTGTGAGCGTCTTCCGCTCCGCATGCTCCGCTCTCGCTTGTCCACATTTGAGGATGATGGACAAGCTCGCGAACCTCAGGGCGCTGGACCCGCTGCTGCCGAGGCAGCACGGAGAAAGCACTCCTGGGGTTCGCAAATGGATCTCTCGGCGGGGTTGGAGACGGGCTCTGCCTTATCTCCGCCTTTACCCGGGGGATCCATCGCTCGCTTGCCGGTGTCGGAAGCCCGCCCAGCGGCTTCTTCCGCCCGGGAAGCGAGCCCAATGCTTCAGTGCTCTAGTTCTGAGGAGGTAGAAGTACTGAGCATTGATCAAAGTGACACATTAAGCACACGTAGGGGGGAGGATTCGCCATCTATTTCCCCCGCATATGAGGAGTTAGTGGATGTTATATCTCGTGCTGTAGATAAATTGAATATTGACTGGCCAGCAGAGAAAAAAGATACTCGTCCTAAGAGCAAGTTAGACGAGCGTTTTTTATCTTCAGATATATCATCTCCTTCACGGGCCCTTCCATTTTTTCCTGATCTTCATAGTGAGCTTAGTAGATCATGGGATAAACCATATTCATCTCGTCTTTTTAGTCCCCATGTTAAAACATACTCTGAGATTAAGGGACTAAAAGAACATGGTTATGGGTCGATGCCACCAGCGGAACAGACGCTTGCGAGCTATCTGTCTCCTGGATCAGCATCGTCCCTGAAGGCTCCCGTGTTGCCCAATAAGCCGTTAAAAACGACATCAAACTTAGTGGGCAAGGCATATACGGCAGCAGGTCAAGCTGGAGCCTGTCTGCACACGATGGCAGTGCTCCAAGCCTACCAGGCAGATCTGTTGGGGGAAATTGATAAGAATGAGGGGGTTAGTGCTGACGATATTCGAGAACTTCGTCGGGCTACAGATCTGTCTCTCAGGGCTACGAAGGAGACCGCTCGTGCTATTGGGCGGTCTATGGCAGCCCTCGTAGCTACTGAGAGACATCTTTGGCTTAATTTAGCCGATTTAAAAGATAAAGATCGTGCTTTTCTGCTAGATGCCCCTATGTCTCCCTCTGGTCTTTTCGGTGACTCGGTCAACGCTGTGGTCGATAGATTTCAAGAAACGAAGAAACAGTCAGAGGCTTTTAAAAAATTCCTCCCTCGCCGAGTCCATCCCCCTGGGGATGCTGGGCGTGAGCATCCCCAGCCAAGCTCCTCGCACCGTGTGCAACAGAAAGTGAGTGTTGCGTCTCGTGCTCCTCCTAATAAATCTTGGGGGCCGAGCCAACACTCTCAGCCGAAGTCGTCTAAGTCTAAGCCGGATCTGAGGACCGTTCTTATGGCGAAGAAGGCTTCGGCTCAAAAGAGGTCCTGACGCCACGGGCGTCAGACTGTTGAGGATAGCCCCACCCGGGGTGGAGCGGTGTTCACCTCATTATACGGTGCCCGTTCCACCTCGGGGTCCACAGGGGGACCGTTCTGCCAACCCCGCCACCCTTGGTGCCTCGGGGCGCAGCGGTCTCCAGCGAGCTCTTGACTCAGTGTCAACTCGACATTGCGTCGGACTCGCTCCCTCTGAGGGGGGTTCAAAAACAGTCAGTTCGGTTGTTTCCTGCCAGTATGCTTCAGGTCACCGAAGTGGC
>JARPMJ010009937.1:0-21189 GCA_033366665.1 Phoxinus dragarum
CGAGCCTGCCTGGAGTTCAACCTTTTGGCGGATCTAATGTACTCCAGATTCTTATGATCCGTCCAGACGATAAAGGGTACCCCGGATCCCTCTAACCAATGACGCCACTCTTCCAAGGCTAACTTGACCGCCAACAACTCCCTGTTGCCAATGTCGTAATTTCTTTCAGCTGGTGATAAGCGATGAGACAAAAACGCGCATGGATGCATCTTGTTGTCTGAAGGTAAGCGTTGTGAGAGAACTGCACCTACCCCCACCTCTGACGCGTCGACCTCTACCACAAACTGACGTGAGGAATCAGGGGCGACTAAAATGGGAGCCGAAACAAAGCGACTTTTGAGATTGGAAAAAAGCAGTTTCGGCTGCTTCCGACCACCTGAACGCAGTTCTGGGAGAGGTCAAGGCAGTCAGAGGTGCGGCTAGTTGGCTAAAGTTGCGAATAAAACGCCGGTAGAAATTGGCGAACCCCAAAAACCTCTGTAGGGCCTTACGGGAATCTGGGTTTGGCCACTCCACCACAGCCTTAACTTTGTCAGGATCCACACGCATACCTTCAGCCAACACGATGTGTCCTAAGAAAGGGACCGACTGTGCATGAAAAGCGCATTTCTCCGCCTTGACAAAAGCCCATTCTCTAGCAACCTTTGGAGAACCCGTCGGACATGTCTCGCAGCACGTCATTGACGAGCGCCTGGAAGACTGCGGGACTGTTGGACAACCCGAAAGGCATGACCAAGTATTCAAAGTGCCCCCTAGGGGTGTTGAAGGCAGTCTTCCATTCATCCCCCTTCCTGATGCGGACCAAATGATAAGCATTACGTAAGTCCAGTTTTGTGAAGATGGATGCTCCCTGCAACCTCTCAAAGGCTGAAGACATCAGCGGCAAGGATAAGTGTTCTTTACCGTGATGTTGTTCAGCCCCCGGTAATCAATGCAAGGTCGCAGCGATCCATCCTTCTTCCCCACAAAAAAGAACCCCGCCCCCGCTGGAGATGAGGAAGGTTGTATGAATCCGGATGCTAGAGAATCAGAAATATATTTCTCCATAGCCTCTCTCTCTGGAACCGAGAGCGAATAAATCTTGCCCTTAGGCGGAGACTTACCTGGCAGTAATTCTATAGCACAGTCATAGGGACGGTGCGGAGGGAGAGAAGCAGCCCTTGACTTACTGAACACTTCCCTCAGGTCACGATACTCCGCGGGCACGTTTGATAAATCCACTGCTTCCTCCTGAAACACAGGACAGAGACAACAGAACAGGCAGACACAAGACAAGACTTATGACACTCAGTGCTCCAGGCTGATATAGTTCCTTGTTTCCAGTCAATGCGGGGGTTGTGTTGATGGAGCCAGGGGTGACCCAAGACAACGGGTGTGTGGTGTGAATCTACGATGAAGAATGATATTGTCTCTGCGTGATTCCCTGAGGTGATGAGCGTGATGTTCTCGGTGGTCTGGGAGATGGTAGGTAGTGACTGTCCATTGAGTGCATGTACGGTGATTCTCTGAGGAAGTGTTCTGAGTGGAACTTGAAGCTGTAGTGCAAAGGTGCGGTCCATGAAATTACCTTCAGCTCCGGAATCCACCAGTGCAGTGCAGTGGTGATCGTGGACAGACCATCTAAGTCTCCCCGGGAGGATGGTGGATGAAGATGAGGACTTTGCGGCGGAGATCCCACCCGATAGTAGCCTCATGCTTACTATCGGGCTTGGCCTTTTACCGGGCAGTTGTTAGCAAAGTGTCCAGCTCCCCCGCAGTACAGGCAAAGGCCAAGGGACCTCCGCCTCTCCTTCTCCTCCCGGGAAAGCCGGGCTCGACCCACCTGCATGGGCTCGGGATCGGAGGGACCGGCCGCGTCCATACCGCTGGACCACTGATGTTCTACTCCCCCACGACGCAGGCTGGATGGAGCGCGTGGTCCGACCCGAGCTAGTCGAGCGTCTACCCTCAGAGCCAGGTCGATAAGTCCATCCAGTGAGGGAGGCAGGTCCAGGGCGTAGATCTCCCTCTGGACGCGGTCGGCCAGCCCATGCAGGAACCTATCCCACTGCGCTTCCTCGTTCCAGCGACACTCGGCCGCCAGGGTTTTGAACTCGATGGCATAATCTGAAACAGATCGCTCCCGCTGATGAAGTTCAGACAAAACCCTGGCAGCCTCTCTCCCCGCGACCGCACGATCGAAAACACGTCTCATTTCCGAGGAGAGCTCCTGGAACGAGGAACAGCACGACTCCTGGTTCTCCCACACCGCCGTCCCCCATAGTGCCGCTCTCCCAGTCAGTAAAGTCAGTACGAACGCCACTTTAGTTTCTTCTCTCTCGAAGGTGCGGGGTTGGAGGGCGAAATGCATGCCGCATCGAGTCAAAAACGGCCGGCAAAGGTTAGACTCACCCGCGTATGGCTCAGGAGTCGGGAGGCGAGGTGCAAACTGGGAGGCGGGCATCGGTGGTATGGGAGGGACGGGCGGTGCGGCTGGCGCAGCGGAAGGTTGCAGATGTTGAAATCGCTGGGTCAGCTCGGACACCTGCGAGACGAGAGCCTGAATCGCGCGCGCCGCTTCCCCCTGGTGACGGTCCTGAGCGTCCATCCTTTGGATACTTGCACGAACGAAATCGTCCATTGTTGCTGCGGCACCACCTGCTACTTCCATGGAACGGTTGGATTGTTCTGTCATGGGGCGAACAAAGCAGGAAGCAATTGCAGGTACTCAAAGTGTTTATTAGGGGTTGATCAGGTCACAAGAACTCAACAGAAAGTAAGGGCGGCGACTCAGGCTCGTGCGGGGACTTGATGGTCTGTAGTGCGCTGGTGCAGTGCAAGTGAAGAATCCCGATCCGGAGCTGGAGTGCGGTGAACCCAGTGACGAAGAACACGAACGGCAGGAAGACAAGGCAAGGCGAACACTGACACGGCAACTCCACGGGAAGAACAGACACGGCAACAGACAGGACCTCAACAAACAATCCGACACTGGAACAGAGAATGGAGTGAGTATATATATGTAACGGAAATGAACAGCAGCTGTGAACGGTGAACATGATGATAATGATTATCAGCTGGAGCGCTGACGGACACGTGAGCGGGACAACGCCCACTCACACATAAACAAACATAGACACGAGACGAGAAGGAAACAATGTCTTCAACAACCGTGACAGATAAGTGTCATAGGCTAACCAAAACCGAACATTTATATATAAAAATATAATGTCTAGTATTTAGACAGTATCACATTTTACCGGAGGCTGAAATATATTTGCACGAAAACATATTTACACCTAAGCAGATATTCGCAAATAACATTACACAAAAGTCAGTATTTTTAGCATGATAATCAGTGTCATAAGCTAATCAAAATGCAGTGAAATATAATACACATATGTTTAGAGAGTAATATCACATTGAAACGACCATCTACACGAATGTTAGGGATATTGTAAGGCAATCTTTCCTGTAAGATGTCAAAAGCTAACCAAAACTAAGCAAAATATAGTCTGAAAATTCACATTAATTCTATATAATCAGAAAAAGAATTATATAACACTAAACAACTTACTCGAACTTGTATCCTCGGTGGGATCAATTCTCTTTTGAAAATGCAGCCGTTCTCCGTCTGAGATGCGATCTTTCTCTGAGGTTAGGCACTTGGCCTGGGGCATATAGATCACCTAAACTATTACCATGTGAATATAGATCACCTAAACTATTACCATGTGAACATAGATTACCTCAACTATTACCATGTGAATATAGATCACCTAAACTATTACCATGTGAATATAGATTACCTAAACTATTACCATGTGAATATAGATCTCCTAAACTATTACCATGTGAATATAGATCACCTAAACTATTACCATGTGAATATAGATCTCCTAAACTATTACCATGTGAATATAGATCACCTCAACTATTACCATGTGAATATAGATCACCTAAACTATAACCATAGATCACCTAAACTATTACCATGTGAATATAGATTACCTAAACTATTACCATGTGAATATAGATCACCTCAACTATTACCATGTGAATATAGATCACCTAAACTATAACCATGTGAATATAGATCACCTAAACTATTACCATGTGAATATAGATCTCCTAAACTATTACCATGTGAATATAGATCACCTAAACTATTACCATGTGAATATAGATCTCCTAAACTATTACCATGTGAATATAGATCACCTAAACTATAACCATGTGAATATAGATCACCTAAACTATTACCATGTGAATATAGATCACCTAAACTATTACCATGTGAATATAGATCTCCTAAACTATTACCATGTGAATATAGATCTCCTCAACTATAACCATGTGAATATAGATCACCTAAACTATTACCATGTGAATATAGATCTCCTAAACTATAACCATGTGAATATAGATCTCCTCAACTATTACCATGTGAATATAGATCTCCTCAACTATTACCATGTGAATATAGATCACCTAAACTATTACCATGTGAATATAGATCACCTAAACTATTACCATGTGAATATAGATCACCTAAACTATAACCATGTGAATATAGATCTCCTAAACTATTACCATGTGAATATAGATCACCTCAACTATTACCATGTGAATATAGATCACCTCAGATCATACTGTATTATTCCTGATACTGGACATAGTGTCACTCAAACATCTGATGATGAAGATTATCTTCATATTAAGAGTGTGTCAGTGATTTGAACAGCTCTCTGATAAAGACTAATAGTTTATTCTGGAGAGTGTGTTGTTTGCTTTAAGTGAGGAAAATACTATGAGTGAAAACTTCTGCTTTTTATGCTGGTGTGTTTTATGTTCTCATTTATTAATATATATCATAATGATCACTGAGATATACTGTGTTTCAGGAACCAGTGGAGATTATCATGTATTCATCAGTTCTGGTGAAAGTGTCCGTCTGTCCTGTAATAAAGATCTTCCTGACTGCAGATCAACTACATGGAGCTACTATGACAGAGATTCAGGGAGAGTTGATCTGATTACTGGAGGGATGAAGAATAAAGACACAGAGAGACATGAGAGACTGAGTCTGGAGTCTGACTGCTCTCTGAACATCAAGAACGTCACAGGAGAAGATTATGGATTATACAGATGCAGACAATCTGTGAATGGAGAACAACAAGGACATGATGCTTATGTTTTTCTGCATGTTCTTCATGGTTAGTTTATGATTATGTGGTCAATTAAAAATGCAGATTCTCCCTTTAAACTCAGATGAAGATTGAAGAGTCTGTGATTTGTGTCTTGTGTTCAGTTTCTTCATCATCATCTCCATCATCATCATCATCTTCATCATCTCCATCATCTTCATCATCTTCATCATCTCCATCATCATCATCATCTTCATCATCATCATCCTCACAGACTGAGATCAGTCCAGGCCGCTCTGTGACTCTCTCCTGTCAGTTGTATACTAGATTCTCCTGTTATGGTTGGTTCAGTTCTGAGGGATATGAGCTGTTGTGGGTGAGTCAGACTGGTGTTGATCTGAAGACAGACTCCAGATATCAGATATTATCATCATCATCATCATCACCATATCGCTGTATCCTCACTCTGACTACAACACTCCTGAATGAAGATGACAACAGAGAGTGGAGATGTGAAGTTACTTACGGAGATCAACTCCAGACCTCAGTCAGATACACTGTCAAGTATTCAGGTGAGAAACACTCTTTTCTGACAGATTACTGGAAACTTCCACAGACTGGCTCGACTCTTTCTGATGCCTTCATACGGTTGGGACTGTACAATATTAGTGGTCAAAGTCATAAACTGCATTACAATCCTTATAATCCCCAATATTGGCCTCCTACACGGGTCATACATGATATATTGCATAAACCAGAAGTAATATGACCCATGCAGGACCCGGTTTATGAATTATAAGGCTTATGTCATTCATTCAAGCTGAAGGTTTATTTGCAGAAGCTCAACTGTGTTTCTCTCTCATATAAACCAGGAATAAATGATACAGTAACATCTCTCTTCTCAACGACTGCCACTGCAAACTGTGATGATGGAACACAAGTATTATGTGATGATGATGTTGTGTATATGTGGCGTTATGTGTTGTGTTCGACTTTAATCTCGTAATGTTTCGACTTTAATCTCGTAATGTTTCGACTTTATTCTCGTAATGTTTCGACTTTATACTCGTGATGTGTCGACTTTAATCTCGTAATGTGTCGACTTTATTCTCGTAATGTTTCGACTTTATACTCGTAATGTTTCGACTTTAATCTCGTAATGTTTAGACTTTATTCTCGTAATGTTTCGACTTTATTCTCGTTATGTTTTGACTTATTCTCGTAATGTTTCGACTTTATACTCGTAATGACTTTAATCTCGTAATGTTTAGACTTTAATCTCGTAATGTTTAGACTTTAATCTCGTAATGTTTCGACTTTATTCTCGTAATGTTTAGACTTTATTCTCGTAATGATCTTTAATCTGGAGATGCTGCGTCTGCACGTTCATCTTCTGCAGGTCCAGTCGCTTCACCAACACCGACTCCAGTCAGAAGCTCAAACTCTGAGAAGAACTCAAGCCGAACTACAGCAGCAGCTCCTACACAAGGTTCAAGTATTATGTGATGATGATGTTGTGTATATGTGGCATTATGTGTTGTGTTCGACTTTATTCTAGTAATGTTTCGACTTTAATCTTCAAGTATTGTGTGATGATGATGTTGTGTATATGTGGCATTATGTGTTGTGTTCGACTTTATTCTAGTAATGTTTCGACTTTAATCTTCAAGTATTATGTGATGATGATGTTGTGTATATGTGGCATTATGTGTTGAACTGAACTAACAGACGTGATCCACAGATCCAGGAGAAACTGAAGTCAGTGTGACTGCTGGATCATTATACAGAGGTACGACACGTTCATTTATACTGACAGCTTTATAACATTAAACTATCAGTCAGTCTGTAAATGCTTCATCAATAACTGTTGATAGTTGAAGACCCTTGACCTTAGTCATGTCCAGTTTCTCTTCTTCCTCTCATGTTTCCTGCAGTGATTGTGACTATTGTTGGGATCGCAGTGTTTGCTGCTCCTACTGTGATTCTTCTTCAGATCATCTGTGCAAGAAGAGCTGGTGAGTTTGAGCCGCACACAATCTGATGATTCACACTCATCTGATCTGAACATCTGCAATCATGATAAAACACAGACGAGAGGTCAGTCAATGCTTTTATTTTGCAGGGAGGAAGGACTCGCAGCACCCAGAGGAAATAGAGATGCCGACAATATTACAATAAAATACTGATGAGTTTACAGCCAATCTGCAACAATATTTACAATAGCAAAAACTCAAGAGGATTGTTCATTGTTTTAGTTTCTTCTTCTCCGAAAAATCTTTAAACTGATTCAAATGTGTTTTACATATAAAAGCCAGATTTATTCTCATTTATATGGGTTTTATATATATTAGCCTACAGTGTTGAAAGTCATTCTCTTGTGCTTCATATATAAACTGCTTTAAATATAATATTACATACAGTAATGGACAGACTCAGACTGTATAATCCTCTCTCTGTTCTGTGTGATGGAGATGATTTGAGGATTCTTGTATCTTGTCTGTTCATTCCTGGTTTTAGCAGCTTTTGTTCATTTTCTTAATAAACCTCTGCAGTTGTGTTTAATATTTCTCCTTTCCTGAGAGGTTTGATACAAATATGATATTCCCCTTCATGAGCGTCCCACATAGCAAATGTTCCCTATCAGTCGGTCACTACGAGTATGTCGTGACTGACAAATAGGAATCTCGTTAGAGAGGCCAATCTACTTCGAGTGAAACTTAACAAGCCAATACACATTGGCGTGCAATCATTTGCATCAGCTGCGCAGCCTCGCAGCGCGGGTATATAACGAGCAGCTGGTGATTGCACTGTAGCTTTTTGCTGAGGAGCCAAGCACTTCAATGCTTAATCTGCAGAAAAGTGTGACTTCTACAAGCCTCTTCTTGGACCTCTCCTTCCCGGTGCGGGCGTTACAGCACGGCAGCGCGAGCAGTCCTTTTTTTACTTTCTCTCTTTCATCTGTTTTTTGTTTAGTTTTTCTGATATTGAGCAAAACTAAAAAGCTGTTGTAACTGTAGAACTGGTAAGGTGCGCCTTCGAGCGCTTAAAAGCTGTTTTCACAGCTGGTAAGACCTGCCAGCGAGAGAGAGAGAGAGAGACAGCGCACATACAGGTGCACATTCCTTTCTGTGTCCGCAGTGACTGCTCCCCTGCGTGTTTCAGCATCAGTGAGAGCAGTCCCTGAAAGAGCTTACACAGATAGAACGCGTCTTTAAAAAAAAAGAAGATGTCGTTCTATCTGTGTGTTTCTGGATGCGGTCGTTACCTGGGGTCACAGGATGGTCACGATCGCTGCCACGTGTGTCTGGGCATTGAACACGCGGAGGCAGCGTTCGCGGATGAGTCATGTACCCATTGTGGGATGATGACCATCTCGGAGCTTCGGTCGAGAATCTTGTCCCTGCAAAGGGGCGGAGTCCCCGTGCCTCTGCCTCGATCCAATCCTCCTCAGAGGGTTGCTTCGGGTGGTGGCACGGGAGATCTGAGGATTATGGTGAGCGCGCTTCCTTCGGGGAACCAACCCCCTAGGGACCCTCACCCCTCTCATGCTCCGCAGCCAGTTGAGCCTCCATTGGAACGTGCTGGACCATCCACGAGGTGTGTACCAGTCGTTTCCTTGGGGGCTCCCTGCGACGATCAGATGTCGATCTCTGCATCGGAGGGTGGGTCAGACTTCTCCGCGGACGACGACTCGGCGCCGCTGCCCCCTTCGGGTGGGTCAGCGGTGCCCGAGACGGACCCGGAGATGATGGCCATGCTTTCCCGGACCGCCAACAGGGTCGGGCTCGTGTGGAACCCTCCACCGTGTCCCGAACCCTCGAGGTTGGACGATTGGTATCTCTGGGGGGGCACGTGCTGTTTCTCAGCAACCCACCCCAGTGCCTTTCTTCCCGGAGGTGCATGAGGAGCTCACAGGGACATGGACGGCACCTTTTACTGCCAGAAACCGTTCCGGTGGCTCCTCCTCCCTCACCACCCTTGATGGCGGGGTAGCTAAGGGATACACGCGTATCCCGCCAGTGGAGCGGGCTGTTGCTATGCAACTGTGCCCTATCTCCACTTGGCGTGGAGAACCGTTTCTTCCTTCCCGGGCCTGTTAGTACTCGTCGGACCTAACCGGCAAGGCTTACAAGGCCTGTGGGGAAGCTGCCTCTGCCATGCACACCATGGCGTTGCTGCAGGTTCATCAGGCCAAGGCACTGAGGAACCTGCACGAGGGTGGTCACGACCCACTGGTTCTCCAGGAACTTCGCACCGAAACGGACCTCGCGCTTCGTGCGCCGAAGGTTACTGCGCGGTCAGTGGGTCGTGCAATGTCCACACTAGTGGTCCAGGAACCAACTCTGGCTGTGTCTGGCCGGCATGCGGGAGACCGACAAGCTCCGGTTCCTTAACTCCCCCGTGTCCCAGACCGGCCATTAGACACATCCTGCCGCGGCGGTCAGCTGCTGCCTCTACCCCACCGCCCGCGGCCCCTCAGTCTGCTCGTCGCCGGGGGCGTCCTCCTGCGTCTGCCCCTGCTCCCGCGCCGCAGCAGCAGCCTCCATCTAAACGGCGCCGTGGAGCCAGTCGCCGGCAGGTCGCCCCGCCCGTCCAGGGACCCGCCAAGAAGACCGGGAAGTCCAGGGGAAAGCGGCCCTAGGACGGGCGACCCAGAGATGGAAGGGACTGCTCTCCAGGAGACGATGATCGCATCGCTCCCTCCCCCGGAAGAGGGCTGGGTGGAAAATCCTCAGTTTCGTTTTGTTTGTGTTCTGCCGCTGGCCTCAAAACCAGCGGTACCCAAATTTTCAATAAAAGAGCAGTTTCTTACATCTCTGGGTCCGAAGAGGACCCGGAGAGCAGTGGGGGGAGATAATCCTCACCACTCTCATCCGCCTCCTCTATCGCCAGCGGGCAGCAGTCTGCGGTTCGAGAACGCAACCAAGCCGCCTCCCATCCACTCCACTACAGTGAGAGCAGCCGATGCCCATGTCTTGCGTGCGGAGATCGCAGTCCTACTGGCGAAGGACGCGATAGAGCCGGTCCCTCCAGCCTATATGAGGTCAGGACACTACAGTCCCTACTTCATTGTACCCAAGAAAGGTGGTGGGTTACGACCGATCTTGGATCTGCGAGTTTTGAATCGGAGCCTCCACAAGCTACCGTTCAAAATGCTCACGCAGAGACGCATTTTCGGATGCATCCGTCTCCAAGATTAGTTTGCAGCGATCGACCTGAAGGACGCATACTTTCATGTCTCGATTCTTCCTCGACACAGGCCGTTTCTGCGCTTTGTGTTCGAGGGTCGAGCATATCAGTACAAGGTCCTGCCCTTCGGGCTGTCCCTGTCTCCCCGTGTCTTCACGAAAGTCACGGAGGGGGCCCTTGTTCCCATGAGAGAACAGGTCGTTCGCCTCCTCAACTATCTCGACGACTGGCTCATACTAGCACACTCTCGAGATCAGTTATGCGAACACAGGGACCTCGTGCTCAGGCACCTCAGCCAGTTGGGCCTTCAGGTCAACTGGGAAAAGAGCAAACTCGCCCCCGTGCAGAGGATCTCTTTTCTCGGTATGGAGTTGGATTCGGTCGCACAGACAGCGCACCTCACAGAGCAGCGCGCTCAGTCGGTGCTGAACTGCTTGAACACGTTCAAAGGCAGGACGGCGGTCCCACTGAAACTTTTTCAGAGGCTCCTGGGGCATATGGCAGCGGCAGCAGCGGTAACCCCGCTCGGGCTGCTTCATATGAGACCGCTTCAGCACTGGCTTCACGGCCGAGTCTCGAGATGGGCGTGGCATCACGGCACTCACCGGGTGGCAATCACACCGGCGTGCCGCCAGACCTTCAGCCCGTGGTCAGATCCCTCGTTCCTACAGGCAGGAGTGCCCTTGGAACAGGTGTCCAGGCATGCTCTGGTATTCACGGATGCCTCTGCCACCGGCTGGGGCGCCACGTACAACGGGCATGCAGTGTCAGGGGTGTGGACGGCTCCCCAACTGCATTGGCATATCAACTGCCTCGAGTTGCTAGCAGTACATCTCGCTCTGAGCCGCCTAAAGAGGCCGCTACAGGACAGAGACGTGCTGGTCCGTACGGACAACACAGCGACCGTTGCGTACATCAACAAACAAGGTGGTCTACGCTCCCGTCGCATGTCGCAACTCGCCCGCCATCTCCTCCTCTGGAGTCAGAAGCATCTGAGGTCGCTTCGAGCCATGTATGTCCCCGGTGTGCTCAACCGTGTGGCCGACGAGCTATCACGAGCTGTGCTCCCGGGAGAATGGCGACTCCACCCCCAGGCGGTTCAGCTGATTTGGAGAGGGTTCGGGGAGGCTCAGGTAGACCTGTTTGCCTCCTCGGAAACCACCCACTGCCAGCTGTTTTACTCCCTGACCGAGGGAACATCCAGCACGGACGCACTGGCACACAGCTGGCCCCGGGGCCTCCGCAAATATGCGTTTCCCCCAGTGAGCCTACTTGCACAGACCTTGTGCAAAGTCAGGGAGGACGAGGAGCAGGTCCTTCTGGTGGCTCCCTATTGGCCCACCCGGACTTGGTTCCCAGATCTCATGCTCCTCGTGACAGTCCCTCCCTGGCCCATTCCTCTGAGGAAGGATCTTCTGACTCAGAGACGGGGTACCCTATGGCACCCGCGTCCAGACCTCTGGAAACTCCATGTCTGGTCCCTGGACGGGATGCGGAGGTTCTAGGTGACTTACCCCCAGAGGTACTTAACACCATCACTTCTGCAAGGGCGCCGTCCACGAGACGTGTGTACGCCTTGAAGTGGAACCTGTTCGTCGAGTGGTGCTCTTCTCGCCGAGAAGACCACCGAAGATGTTCGATAGGGTCCGTGCTTTCCTTCTTGCAGCAAGGGTTGGAGCGAAGGCTGTCTCCCTCCACCCTCAAAGTACATGCTGCTGCTGCTATTTCAGCTTATCACGACCACATAGATGGCAAAACAGTTGGAAAGCACGACCTGGTCGTCAGGTTCCTTAGGGAGGCGAGACGATTAAATCCTCCTCGACCCCCTCCATACCCTCTTGGGACCTTTCCCTGGTGCTTCGAGCACTTCAGGATGCTCCCTTTGAGCCGTTGCAATCAACAGACTTGAAGCTTCTCTCCATGAAGACTTTGCTGCTGGTTGCACTGGCCTCTGTCAAGAGGGTAGGGGACCTGCAGGCATTTTCGGTCGACGAATCGTGTTCGGGCCGGGTGACAACCATGTTGTACTGAGACCCCGGCCTGGCTATGTGCCCAAGGTTCCTACCACTCCCTTCAGGGACCAGGTAGTGAATCTGCAAGCGCTGCCCCTGGAGGAGGCAGACCCAGCCCTGGCTTTGCTCTGTCCCGTTTGCGCTCTGCGTATGTACGTGGACAGAACTCAAAGCGTCAGGACCTCAGACCAGCTCTTTGTCTGTTACGGAGGCCAGCAGAAGGGAAAGGCTGCCTCCAAGCAGAGGATGGCCCACTGGATAGTGGATGCCATCGCCTTGGTTGCATGCACACTCCACGAGAGGCGTTGCATCCTCCTGGGCGCTGGCACGTGGCTCCTCGCTAACAGATATCTGTAGAGCTGCGGGCTGGGCGACACCTAACACGTTCGCTAGATACTATAGCCTACGTGAAGAGCCGGTTTCCTCCCGTGTTCTCATCCTAGACGGGTAGAGGCACTGAGAGGCCCGGCTCTGTCGGCTTGCTGCACCCTACTGTGCACCCTTATTCTCCAGTGTGAAAAACCTGTGAGTCCTCCAAAAACCCTCGGGCCGGACTTGGCGGAGTGTCCGGTGCCAGGCCTTTATCCGCTGAATCCTTGTGAACCGGATTTAGGCTGGGTCCCATATGTGTGACCCTACGTGGATCCCATATGTGTATATTCTCCACGGCTGCTCCTAAACGGAAGCCCGTGTCTTTCCCTTGGGCTAAGTCACCCACTACTCATATGCTGTACAACCCTCGGGTTAGTCCATATGTTATCTCCACTTAACTCTTTGAGAATGTGGCTTCCGCAGCGTTCCCCTCCTTCAGTTTGGGCACGCTTTCCCAGTGTTATCCAATAATCTCACTGTGTGGGTTATCACAGAACAACAGTGACGGGTTCACTCTGTGTAAGCCTCCTCCTATCGTCCTTCCAGGCAAGAAGGTGTAGAGGCTTGCACAGGGCGCTGGAGGGGGTGCAGCAGCTGTGGCGCTGTAACCCTCGTTCCCTGAAGGAGGGAACGGAGACGTATGTCCCGTCTTTCTTCAGTGGAAGAGAAATTACTTTTTTGTAAAAAAAGAAAAGAAAAAAAGATTTTCATTGAATATGGCTCAACTTTTTCAAGATTTACCAATATAGGATACTGCTGTAGCTTTAAAACTAGATCATGGAAAGTGAGTGCTTTTAGGCCAGAGGTTCCAAGATTTTTAAGTAAAAAAAAAAAAAAAAAAAAAACGAACTCTGTCTGCTTTTCCATTAAAAAGCTACCTCTAACACAACTCTTGAATGTAAAAGTGAATGGGGAAATTATTGAACAAGTACCTGAAGTGAAGTATCTTGGAATAATTTTAGACTATCAGTTGAATTTTAAAAGTCATATTAAGAAAATTTGCAAAACCATTAAGGCCAACTTGAGCTGTTTCATGATGATAAGAAACTGCCTGACTCTTGATTGTGCTTTTATTTTTTTCAATTCTATGATTCTTTCACATATATCTTATGGCTTAACCACATGGTCCCAAGCTCATCAGTCATCCGTCAAAATCATAGAGTGTCTGTACAATCGAGCCTTAAAAGTTCTGGACAAGAAGGGAATAAGGTACCATCATTGCCAAATTCAAAGTAAATATAAGATTTTAAGTTTTGTTAATTTTATTTCCCTGCATCTGGTTAAACTGGTCTTCAAATGCTTAAATGACGCTGCTCCATTACTGCTTTGTAAAATAATAACTAGACAGCAAAGTACTAAAGTCACCACCCGATCAGCGTCAAAAGGCAATTGTAGTATTCCTTTTCGAAGAACATCCTTTGCCCAGACTGCTTTTTCAGTAAAAGGAACAAAATTATGGAATTCTCTGCCAGAACATTTGAAGTGTATCCCGATATTAGCCACCTTCAAAAAACACACCAAATCGTGGTTAATTCAGGAACAATACTGTACTCATATCTAGTCTTTACACTTTGCCCTGTCTGTATGCTTTTTGTCTTTTTTTTATTTTCTTACATCGTATCTCATTTGTTCTTAATATTGTTAAAACTGTATTTTTTATCAAAAAGCCCTACTAGGGACAAGTGTCGAGAATTAGCTTTAGCTAAAAACACTATGATACATACATCGGATGGCAAATATGTGGTAAACACTTTTGTAGGACCTCAGTAGGCAAGGGGTCGAGAAAGCATGTGGACGAACTCATGGTCATGACCAATTTCATGGTCTACGCTGACAGAAGCAAAGTTAGAGAAAGAAGTAGAGAGTGAGTTTTTTAGGGTGAGACTCGCTTGTCAGCACAGGAGACACAGAGGAAATGGAGCAATAGATACTATGGACTTTCTCACTAAAATATGTGTTAAAATTGTTACACATCTCGTCAGAAAGACAGATAGTTTTCTTTTGAGGTTTAAGAAGATAATTGGTCGTCTTAAACAAAATCTGTTCACAGATGCATAGTGTGTGTGTGTGGGGTAGGTTTTTTATACTCTCTTTTTCAAAGTACTTACATTTTAATTATGTATTGGTATATAAAGACAGTTTAAGCCAATTTGAAAAAAAAAGTTCTTTAGACAATTCTTACCTACCCAACCTTAAGCTACATCTTTTTTTTAATTGTCCTCGAGATAAATTAGATTATCAACATATCATATAAGTTACCTTTAAGAATTTGTTCTTGTTAGTAACTGTTAGCATATGAAAAAAACAAATGGCACCATAGGTAAGGACTGGCTCATAATACTGCGATATAAAAGAAGACGTGGCTGAACGTAGACAAGTGTCTGAAGCCTGTTTTATGCTTCTGCTTCGTCGAATCGACGGCGTAACCCCGCAGACCCTTCTGCGTCTCCGCGAACCCCTCTCCGCCCCCTCCGCCGCAGCTCGACGTGCACCTCACACACGCAGCCACAAGGGCTGTGATTGGGCCTATCTTGCACACACACACACACACACACACTCAGGGCCCTATCTTACACACCACACACACACACACACAAACACACACACACACACACGCCCTAAAAAAAAGCATATTAAACCTCTTATGTTTTTAGTAAACAATTTGTAAATTGTAAATCCCTGGTTAGATTTTTTGTTTTAATGAGAAACAATAATTGAATGAATTGACATGTTAATGAATGGTTAAAGGTTTAAGATGAAGGATATGTATTTCCACATAAATAAGGCAGAATCAATGTTCTGCACAGTCCACACCCGACTGTGACCTTAGTAATAAGTTCATGAAGTTCATCTTCTACAAACAAAGGTGAATTATTATTGTGATCTGGATATTGTTTTATGCTCCGCTTGAATAAACACTTGTCAGTGTGTTTGCACAGTGTTCACCGCTGGACCTCACTGTAATGAAGCTCCAGGACAGTAGGTGGCGCTGTGCATATAGTGTGCTGTCCACCAGTAAACCCACAGGTGAGCAGGAAGCTGGGCACAGAAACACCTTTAAAAGGTCAGAGGTTCATCATTTAAAGCTTTATGATGTGTTTAATTATCACTACAGCAAATGTTAGCTGATCTTTTCTTCATCTTCAGTGTCGGGACATTCCTGGCTAAAACATCATAATCTGGCCATGTGTGTGAAGAAGCGGAGAAGGGGATCTTTCGGCTAGGGTCAGGGTTCACGATGACCTGTACAGATGCAGCAGAACGACAGAAGCGGCAGCTTGGCTGGACTTTGGTGAAGGCCGTATGTAGCGTACACCAGTAGTGCACTGAGTACGCCTCAGGTTATGCTCCTTATACTGGACACAGGGAGCGCGGGGCGCAACAACACATCTGGGTTCGGCTCAGTTATTAAACACACTATTAAGTTACATTCATCTTCATTATTTCCACAAGCAACACACACACACATCTCTGCTGCACATAGTTGACAAATGTGAAAAACTCCGACATTGTTTCTGAAAGTCTGACAAAGTTAATGTGATTTAGCCAACAAGACGGGGAATAATGTAATATAAAGTTAGATATTAGCCAACAAGACGGGGAATAATGTAATATAAAGTAGATTTAGCCAACAAGACGGGGAATAATGTAATATAAAGTTAGATTTAGCCAACAAGACGGTGAATAATGTAATATAAAATTAGATTTAGCCAACAAGACGGGGAATAATGTAATAAAGTTAGATTTAGCCCAGGGGTTCTCAAACATGTTGGAGCCAGGGAAAAACATACTTACAGGGGAAAAACATTCCCAACGGACCCCCTCATATTATAACAGTGATTGAGCCCATAGTTTATATTTTACAGTGTTGTAAGAGAAAGTACAATATTAAACTGTAGACTATCGCTTCAAACCGACTGTAATAAGTGTTTGTCAAATAAAGGTTTCAGAGTCAGTGATATTAGATTGTGTGTGTGTGTGTGTGTGTGTATTGGACTCACCCTGTAACTACATGGACAAGAGGGTACGAGCACGTGTGATGTACGGCCCGCAGTGTGTCCGTCACAGATCAGAAGGACACACACAGTAAAGTGTTCAACGGGTATTATTGGAGCGCTCTGAAACACACACACACACACACACACACACACACACACACACACACACACACACACACACACACACACACACACACACTCACAGGGTACGAGCACGTTTGATGTATGGAACCAGTCCTTGTTGGCTCAGTCTGGAACCAGTCCTTGTTGGCTCAGTCTGGAACCAGTCCTTGTTGGCTCAGTCTGGAACCAGTCCTTGTTGGCTCAGTCTGGAACCAGTCCTTGTTGGCTCAGTCTGGAACCAGTCCTTGTTGGCTCAGTCTGGACCAGTCCTTGTTGGCTCAGTCTGGAACCATCCTTGTTGGCTCAGTCTGGAACCAGTCCTTGTTGGCTCAGTCTGGAACCAGTCCTTGTTGGTGAGGGAAGTGTTGGTCAGTCTGGAACCAGTCCTTGTTGGCTCAGTTGGTCAGTGGAACCAGTCCTTGTTGGCTCAGTCTGGGGACCAGTCCTTGTTGGCTCAGTCCTGGAAGTCTGTGGTCAGTTGGCCGCTTGTTGGTGTCTGGACAGTCTGTTGGTAGATGGACCAGTCCCTTGTTGGCTCAGTCTGGAAACCAGTCCTTGTTGGCTCAGTCTGGGGAACCAGTCCTTGTTGGTAGTTGGACAGTCTTGTTGGCGTTGGAACCAGTCCTTGTTGGCTCAGTCTGGAAGCCAGTCCTTGTTGGCTCAGTCTGGAACCAGTCCTTGTTGGCTCAGTCTGGAACCAGTCCTTGTTGCTCAGTCTGGAAACCAGTCCTTGTTGGCTCAGTCTGGAACCAGTCCTTGTTGTCGCAGTCTGGAACAGTCCTTTGTTGGCTCAGTCTGGAACAGTCCTTGTTGGCTCAGTCTGGAACCAGTCCTTGTTGGCTCAGTCTGGAACCAGTCCTTGTTGGCTCAGTCTGGAACCAGTCCTTGTTGGCTCAGTCTGGAACCAGTCCTTGTTGGCTCAGTCTGGAACCAGTCCTTGTTGGCTCAGTCTGGAACCAGTCCTTGTTGGCTCGTCTGGAACCAGTCCTTGTTGGCTCAGTCTGGAACAGTCTTGTGGGTGAACAGTCTGTTGGCTCAGTCTGGAACCAGTCCTTGTTGGCTCAGTCTGGAACCAGTCCTTGTTGGCTCAGTCTGGAACCAGTCCTTGTTGGCTCAGTCTGGAACCAGTCCTTGTTGGCTCAGTCTGGAACCAGTCCTTGTTGGCTCAGTCTGGAACCAGTCCTTGTTGGCTCAGTCTGGACCAGTCCTTGTTGGCTCAGTCGGAACCAGTCCTTGTTGGCTCAGTCTGGCTGATGGGTTTGTGAGGAGAGAGCTGTACTTTGAAAGTTAATCCAATGCATTACATTTAAATAACCAAAACTACTTATTCTTTTTTTTGTAGTTGTTTCCAATGTATGTATCCATTTCTAAAAAGAAGAAGAAATATTGATTGATTTAATTTATTTATTTATTATTATTGTATTTTATAATTGTTGACCGTTGTTCTGCCCTTTATCTCAAACGCCTTGCTTGAGTATGCAGTCAGATAACGCCTCTCAAAGACAACAGACACAGGAATTGTTCCCAAGGTTTACTGCTGCCCACTGAATAACGTAAAACTGTAAAAAATACTAAATCTAAATGTACAGTCAATTACATCATTGCATAAGCACAGCAAAGGCTTTTGACATCGCATATAGCAACTATACCAGAACAGATTGTGCAATTTACAAACAAAGAAAACTAAATTTACATCTGGGATATAAGATATAATATAAGATATAACATCTAAATATGCAGGAATTATAATGTAGCAACATCCACATACCGAAAATGCCTTCAAACAACTTAAATTAAGGAGCACTGGTGGCCATCACCGCATGCTCTTCCTTTGCTGCTGGGCTCACATTTGTGATGTCATCATATAAGGACTTTACTGACACTACATGCAATACCCCAACTTTGAACAGAGGGGGTCACTTTACTACAACTTTTATATCAAATAAATGCAGAATGTTCATATAGAACCAAGAAGTCCTCGCTGCAGCCTGTAGCGCGATGACGTAGGATGGATGATCCCATACGTAGTGGATGGGAGGTGTGTTTTGGTGACGTCAATGGACGCGGGTTACGGCGCGATGCGCGGTAGTTTGTTTAGGTGACGTCATATATGCATGCGTACTAGTAGAGTTGATAAATCGCAGGTGCTTTGATCTTCCAAGAAGAATCTACAGAAAAACAATGGATTAATTAACAACATTGATTGTATATCGGTAGGTAATTAATCTTTATTTACTGTTTTGTTGTTCAAACATGTATAGTCCGTGTAGTGTTATGTTCCGAAGCGGTATAAACGTGTTTAGCTGACATGACTTTTAAGATGATCACAGCGATTCTCATTTTAGTCTTACTTCAGAACATAATACCATATGGACAGACTACAGGGCTAATGTAAAATTGCTCGGCTAATGATTAACTTACTTATTTGTTATTGCATTGTTCTAGATGAATGTCTTTAAAAAGGGCAGTTGCCCTGTAATTTCAAGGTGCACACGGTGCTGTAACCTGTATCACTGTCCTTTTTGTGAGACGTACAAGACCACATCACAACTGTCCATGATAGCCATGTAGAGAATCATCTAAAATGGCAGTAAATCATGATGGTGAGCATAATTTCATAATTCTCTATTATTATTATTTTTGCTTTATACATTTCATCAGAGTAATGCATGTGTATGACTCCCCCCCAGATTTGTGATTGTTAAGTGCAATTTACATTGTATAGAAATGCACATTTTCACTGTCGTTACTGTCCTGCTACGGTAATAAGAAAAGTGCAGTTAATTACTCATCTTCAAAAATGTAAACAAAAGTTGGCTATTCCTGGCAGGAAGCTCAATCTCCACTCCTGCATAGCCCAGCAGCCACTGCTCTACTTCCTACTATTTCGGCACAGACTTCTCATGCCATTACACAGGCGCCTCCCCTGGCATGCCCATGGCTATTCAATCATCTCCATCTCCAGTTACATCAGTGTTTCAGTCTCCACCAATGACACAGTCTTGGACAAGTCCCTTATGTCAACCTTTGCAACCTGGGACAACTTGCCCTCTTTCTGAAGCTCCATTTTCTCTTTCTGCATCCACCCAAGTATTTCCATCTCCAACTATTTCCTCTGTCCATGTTCCACCAGTGCAACCAACAGTAAATCGTCCTCAACCAAAGAAGAACAGAATCAGATGTGATCATTGTGATATGGAATTGAATAAAAAGAACTTGCGTGTTCACATTAGAAGAAAGCACACAGCAGTTAAAGAGGCCATCACATTAGAACGACATTTACTTTGCCAGTGCATTGACAGTAAGCATGGAATTTTTGCAGTGGCAAAATCTTTCAGTGCACCATCAATTCCCATCCATGTTCAAAAAAGGATTTTGGGTGTAAATGACAAAGTTATGTGTGAGCTAGGACCAATGTAATGCCAGTGCTGAATTTGCTCAAAGGAGTGGCCTGAAACCATTTGAGTGCTGCCATCTCATGTCCTTAGCTTTCTGTCCCAAAGATGATGGCAATTCTGTTAATCTCAAGAGGAAACCCTAACAGAGATGGTGAAAGAAAAATGGTTTGGAGAAAGTAGGAAAGATGCATGCATTGAAAGGCAATGCATGGCAAACAAGAAGATGTGCCACTTTCTGTAGCGATCACATTTGCTGGGCCCTCAACAAAAAATATATATCAGTGTATGAGCAAAAATTTCGTATTACTGCAGACTTGGAAGAGTGACTGTTGTATATGACAGTAGAAGATCACATGGGCCTGTCCATGTAATAAAACAAAACAGGCATGTATTCACAAAGCAATAGCTAAATGGCATTTATTTCAAATCAGAGAGTTCTATTCCAGAAAGTGAAGACCACCGAAATGATTGATTCCATGCAGAAACCTCAACAGCAGTCTGAGAGTGTGGATGACTGTAGTGATCGTCAGTACCCACCTAATGATGATGAAATGGAGAGGATGGTGCGCTATTTGGTGAAAAATAAATCTCTACCTGTGGACCTTCCTCAAAATTTGGTAGTGGTCTACAACATGGTAGTGAATTTAGACACCAACTAATTCCTGAAGAAGTTTTCTGCTCCGAATGTGAGGGTAATCATGTCTAAGTGACCCATTCTTATAACCTCACAAGCAAAGATTCTGACCTTTACTGGGGTAGTTGAGGTAAATATGTTAAATAAATCATTCTATTTGTTTAAAGAGTGTACTGTTATTTTGTTTTTAACTTTTCTGCTCTCCATTAAGGAATTTCAACTTACTACAAAGTATGTAGCAACTGCACATGATGTACAGGTACCAGGAATTTCAGTGATGGTATCCATAACTTCAATGACCACCTTCTGCTTTCTCAACACTTGTGTGCAATTCTG
>JARPMJ010009938.1:0-21177 GCA_033366665.1 Phoxinus dragarum
CAACACTACACTACACAACACTACAGTACACTACACTACACTACACAACACTACACTACACAACACTACACTACACTACACAACACTACACAACACTACACTACACAACACTACACAACACTACACTACACTACACCACACCACACTACACTACAAAACCCTACACAACACTACACTACACTACACTACACAACACTACACTACACTACACAACACTACACAAGACTACACAACACTACACTACACAACACTACACAACACAACACTACACTACACTACACTACACTACACACCACTACACAACACAACACTACACAACACTACACAACACTACACAACACTACACTACACAACACTACACAACACTACACTACACAACACTACACTACACAACACAACACTACACTACACAACACTACACAACACAACACAACACAACACTACACTACACTACACTACACAACACTACACAACACACACTACACAACACTACACTACACAACACTACACAACACTACACAACACAACACTACACTACACTACACAACACAACACTACACTACACAACACAACACAACACTACACTACACCACACAACACTACACTACACAACACTACACTACCCAACACTACACTACACTACACTACACAACACTACACTACACATCACTACACTACACAACCACTACACTACACAACACTACACTACACTACACTACACAACACTACACTACACAACACTACACTACACAACACTAAACTACACTACACAACACTACACTACACTACACAACACTACACAACACTAACACTACACAACACTTCACTACACTACACAACACTACACAACACTACACCACACAACACTACACTACACAACACTACACAACACTACACTACACACACTACACTACACAACACTACACTACACAACACAACACTACACAACACTACACTATACTACACTACACAACACTACACTACACTACACAACACTACACTACACTACACACACTACACTACACAACACTACACAACACTACACTACACAACACTACACAACACTACACTACACAACACTACACAACACTACACTACACATCACTACACTACACAACACTACACTACACAACACTACACTACACTACACAACACTACACAACACTACACTACACAACACTACACTAACACTACACAACACAACACAACACAACACAACACAACACTACACTACACTACACTACACAACACTACACTACACTACACTACACAACACTACACTACACAACACTACACTACACAACACTACACAACACAACACTACACTACACAACACTACACAACACTACACTACACTACACAACACTACACTACACAACACTACACTACACAACACAACACTACACTACACAACACTACACTACACTACACAACACTACACTAACACTACACAACACAACACTACACTACACTACACAACACTACACTACACTACACAACACTACACTACACAACACTACACAACACAACACAACACTACACTACACATTACTACACTACACAACACAACACAACACTACACAACACAACACTACACTACACAACACTACACTATACTACACAACACTACACTACACTACACAACACTACACAACACTACACTACACTACACAACACTACACTACACAACACTACACAACACAACACAACACTACACTACACTACACAACACTACACTACACAACACTACACTACACAACACAACACTACACAACACAACACTACACAACACTACACAACACTACACAACACTACACAACACTACACTACACTACACAACACTACACAACACTACACTACACTACACAACACAACACTACACTACACAACACAACACTACACAACACTACACTACACTACACAACACAAACACTACACTACACAACACTACACTACACAACACAACACTACACTACACAACACTACACTACACTACACAACACTACACTACACAACACTACAGTACACTACACTACACTACACAACACTACACTACACAACACTACACTACACTACACAACACTACACAACACTACACTACACAACACTACACAACACTACACTACACTACACCACACCACACTACACTACAAAACCCTACACAACACTACACTACACTACACTACACAACACTACACTACACTACACAACACTACACTACACTACACAACACTACACAACACTACACTACACAACACTACACTACACTACACAACACTACACTACACTACACAACACTACACAACACTACACTACACTACACTACACTACACAACACTACACAACACTACACTACACTACACAACACTACACAACACTACACAACACAACACTACACTACACAACACTACACTACACTACACAACACTACACTACACTACACAACACAACACTACACAACACTACACTACACTACACTACACTACACTACACTACACAACACTACACTACACTACACTACACTACACAACACTACACTACACAACACTACACTACACTACACTACACTACACAACACTACACTACACTACACAACACTACACTACACAACACTACACTACACTACACAACACTACACTACACAACACTACACAACACTACACAACACTACACTACACAACACTACACTACACTAACTACACTACACAACACTACACTACACTACACAACACTACACTACACAACACTAACACTACACAACACTACACTACACTACACAACACTACACAACACTACACTACACAACACTACACTACACTACACAACACTACACAACACTACACATCACTACACTACACAACACTACACTACACAACACAACACTACACTACACAACACTACACTATACTACACTACACAACACTACACAACACTACACAACACTACACTACACAACACTACACAACACTACACTACACTAACTACACAACACTACACTACACTACACAACACTACACTACACAACACTAACACTACACAACACTACACTACACAACACTACACAACACTACACTACACTAACTACACTACACAACACTACACTACACTACACAACACTACACTACACAACACTAACACTACACAACACTACACTACACTACACTACACTACACATCACTACACTACACAACACTACACTACACAACACAACACTACACTACACTACACAACACTACACAACACTACACTACACTACACTACACAACACTACACTACACAACACTACACAACACTACACAACACTACACTACACAACACTACACAACACTACACTACACAACACTACACTATATAACACTACAAAGTGTTAACAAAGAGTAATCTGTTTTTAACTAATCTCTTTCTTTCTAACTAACTAATCTATCTTTCTTTTTAACTATTCTTTCTTTCTTTCAAACTAATATTTCTTCCTTTCTTTCAAATTAATATTTCTTTCTTTCTTTCTAACTAATCTATCTGTCTTTCAAACTAAATTCATCTATCTATCTTTCTTTCTAACTAATCTTTCTTTCTTTCTAACTATTTTTTCTTTCCTTTCTAACTAATATTTCATTCCTTTTTTCTAACTAATCTTTCTTTTTCTTTCTAACTAATCTTTCTTTCTTTCAATTTTTTCTTTCTTTCTTTCTTTTTTCTTTCTAACTAATATTTCTTTCTTTCTAAATAATCTATCTTCTTTTCTTTCTAACTATTCTTTCTTTCTAACGAATCTTTCTTTCTTTCTAACTAATCTATCGATCAAAATTTAAACTACTTTAAACTTCTAACTACTTTAAACTTCATCAATCTCTCATGTCTGGCTTTTTCAAGCCAACTTAAAGTTTGTCTCAAACTTTTTTTTCTAGTTAAGTTGGCTTGTGAAAGCCAACATACTGAAATCCTATTTAAACTTATTACTGGTGCTTGCTTTAGCAAGGCAACAGTATTGTTATTGCTCATACTTATTATTATTCTTTTTATTCTGGACAAAGTTTGGCGCGTAACTCGCCCCGCACCGTTTGTCACAGACCCCTGAGTGAGGTGTCAAATCGACCGGCTCATTGAGGAGAGGTGTGCTATATCTTTTCTAAACAATCGGGTGTACGATGTTCGCACAGCGGACGAAAAAGCGGCCAAAAAAGTCCCATTGACTTAACATTGCGGAATTTTCAGAAATTCAAATCCCAACTGTCATTTTTCACACACACAGACACAAAGGGCCTGACACCCCTGCATGTCTCCCCCTCTCTCTCCCTCAGAGGATTTATATTATCAAGCAGCCAATAAGTAATGGCCTAAAATCTTCATAGCCACACCATAGCAACCAGTTACAGCACCCTAGCAACCATAGGCTATAGGCACGAGGCCGCAGGCCTCGTGCACTCATTATAATGCACTCGTTTAATAGAGATTTTAAATACTCTATAAAAACTCACTCATAGGCACGAGGCCGCAGGCCTCGTGCACTCATTATAATACACATGAAATAGGCTGTCCTACACCATAGTAAGCGATATTCTATTGAACATAACTCTGGATCACATTTGAAGAGGCTGTTAGGCTCTGTAACAACATACCACACAATGGGGTAAAAGTTGCACCCCTGGGGGGCAGGACCGGCCCAAAGTTGCCCCAATGAAGTACTATGGTGTAGGACAGCCCATGAAATGGGCTGTCCTACACCATAGTAAGCGATATTCTATTGAACATAACTCTGGATCACAGTGTCATAGAGACAAGGGGGCGGGCTCATTTTACTCAGACGACCAATCAGTCTCTCAGGATCATTGTGAAGCTTCAAGCCACGCCCTAGCAACCATTTAGAGCTCCTTAGCAACAAGCTCCATAGACTTCCATTGAAAGACATCAAAGGGATATCTCAGGATATAAGTGTCATAGAAACATGAGGGTGGGCTCGTTTGACTCGGGGCAGCAAACAGCCAATCCCCAATCACCTCAACACATCCTAGCCCCTCCCTAGCAACCATTGTCGAGCACCTTAGCAACCAAAATCCAAAGAGGGATATCTTCCATTCTGAATGTCACAGAGACGTGGGAGTTGGTTTATATCATTCATACTGACAAGCAGCCTTTGGAGTTTCATTATTGGCAGCTGCCAAGCCACTCCCTAGCAACAAAAGAGAGTACCCTAGCAACCATTTTGCAAGACCTATATCTCTGCATCAAAACATCGTATAGAGATGGGGGTTGGTTTATACATTCACACTGACTTTGGAGCTTCATGATTGGCAGCTACCAAGCCACTCCCTAGCAACCAAACAGATTACCCTAGCAACCGTTTTGCATGGCGTATATCTCTGCATCAGAACATCGTATAGAGATGGGGGTTGGCTCTTTTGACTCATGCTAGCAAACAGGACTTGCTACATGCTACACATGCTAGCAGTGAATAGCTACATGCTAATTTTGATTAGCTAAGTGCTAAATCAGGCCAAGAAAATGCTACAAACACCATAGTAACCATCTGCGACAACTACCAACCACCTAGTAACACCATAGCAACCACCCAGAATACCCTAGCAACCGCCTAGCAACCACCTAGAACACCCTAGCAACCGCCTAGCAACCACCCAGAACACCCTAGCAACCGCCTAGCAACCACCCATAACACCCTAGCAACCGCTTAGCAACCACCCAGAACACCCTAGCAACTGACTAGCAACCACCTAGAACACCCTAGCAACTGCCTAGCAACCACCCAAAACACCCTAGTAACCACCCAGAACACCCTAGCAACCACCTGAACAACATGAATAAGCCATATCTCAGCAGCAGAACATCGTACAGACATGGTTGTTTGCTCGTATGCAATCATGTACCACACTCTAGCAACCGGGTCGTGTTTTTTGCCACTGCAAGCACCATTCACATTTTCTTCTGGAAATGTACGTTCTAGTTATTATTATTCTTCTTACCAAACTGTTGACTCTATCTCGTCCTAGAGCTTTAACTCTACATACTCCAAACTCGGCTCAGACACTCAAACTGTTCTGAAGTTAGTTGCTATATCTTTTCAGACTGATCGGACTTACGGTTTTCCTATAAATGACGATCAAACTCGGAAAAAACTCCCATTGACTTAACATTGCGGAATGTTCAGATTTTCAAACTCCCCAACTGCCAAAAATTCAAATCAAAATCCCTTGAAAGCCTAGACTAAATCAAACTGCCATTCTATACACTATATGAGCCATTGAGACTCATTTAAACTCATTAAACTCATCTATCTATCCACCTCAAACTATTTTAAACTTCAAACTAATTTAAACTTCAAACTAATTTAAACTTTTTATGAATAAAAACTATAAAAACTCGCTCGTAGGCACAAGGCCGCAGGCCTTGTGCCTCACCTTAGCCCTAACTCCAGGATGCTAATATACACTGAACTCTGAACTCTTAGACTCATGTAAACTCATCTATCTATCCACTTTAAACTAATTTAAACTTTGAACTAATTTAAACTTCAAACTACAACTCACTCGTAGGCACAAGGCCGCAGGCCTTGTGCCTCACCTTAGCCCTAACTCCAGGATGCTAATATACATTAAACTCTGAACTCTTAGACTCATGTAAACTTCAAACTACTTTAAACTTTAAACTCATAAACTCATGCATTCACTAAACTCTAAACTCAAAAACTCTTGAGTGTGTGTGTGTGTGTGTGTGAGAGAGCAAGTTAGTGTGTTATAACACCCTAGCAACTCCATAGCAACCACCCATAACACCCTAGAAACTGCCTAAAATACCTTAGAACTCCCTAGCAACACCATAGCAACCACCTATAACACCCTAGCAACCACCCAAAATACCTTAGAACACCCTAGCAACACCCTAGCAACCACCCAAAACACCTTAGAACACCCTAGCAACCACTCATAACACCCTAGCAACCACCCAAAATACCTCATAACTCCCTAGCAACACCATAGCAACCACCCAAAACACCTTAGAACTCCCTAGCAACACCATAGCAACCACCCAAAACACCTTAGAACTCCCTAGCAACACCCTAGCAACCACCCAAAATACCTCAGAACTCCCTAGCAACACCATAGCAACCACCCAAAACACCTTAGAACTCCCTAGCAACACCATAGCAACCACCCAAAACACCTAAGAACTCCCTAGCAACACCCTAGCAACCACCCAAAATACCTCAGAACTCCCTAGCAACACCCTAGCAACCACCCAAAACACCTCAGAACTCCCTAGCAACACCCTAGCAACCACCCAAAATACCTTAGAACTCCCTAGCAACACCCTAGCAACCACCCAAAATACCTCAGAACTATTTTTAACTGTAAACTACTTTAAACTTTAAACTACTTTAAACTTTAAACTATTTTAAACTTTACACTAATTTAAACTTCAAACTACTTTAAACTTCAAACTAATTTAAACTTCAAACTATTTTAAACTTTAAACTTTTTCAAACTATCTGGTCCAAACTTTCACAAGCCAACTTAAAGTTTGTTTCAACGAACTTTTTAATCTAGTTATTCTTCTGTTTCTTCTTCTTTTTATTCTGGACAAAGTTTGGCGCGAAACTCGCCCCGCACCGTTTGTCACAGACCCCTGAGTGAGGTGTCAAATCGACCGGCTCATTGAGGAGAGGTGTGCTATATCTTTTCTAAGCGATCGGGTGTACGATGGTCGCACAGCGGACGAAAAAGCGGCCAAAAAAGTCCCATTGACTTAACATTGCGGAATTTTCAGAAATTCAAATCCCAACTGTCATTTTTCACACACACAGACACAAAGGGCCTGACACCCCTGCATGTCTCCCCCTCTCTCTCCCTCAGAGGATTTATATTATCAAGCAGCCAATAAGTAATGGCCTAAAATCTTCATAGCCACACCATAGCAACCAGTTACAGCACCCTAGCAACCATAGGCTATAGGCACGAGGCCGCAGGCCTCGTGCACTCATTATAATGCACTCGTTTAATAGAGATTTTAAATACTCTATAAAAACTCACTCATTATAATGCACTCGTTTAATAGAGATTTTAAATACTCTGCGGCCGAGTGCCTAACCTTAGCCCTAAACCCATAGTAACCATCTGTGGAGCCCTAGCAACCACCCTGAAGTCTCTAGCAACTGCCTAGCAACCGACTAGCAACCACCCAGAACACCCTAGCACCCCTCTCTCTCCCTCAGAGGATTTATATTATCAAGCAGCCAATAAGTAATGGCCTAAAATCTTCATAGCCACACCATAGCAACCAGTTACAGCACCCTAGCAACCATAGGCTATAGGCACGAGGCCGCAGGCCTCGTGCACTCATTATAATGCACTCGTTTAATAGAGATTTTAAATACTCTATAAAAACTCACTCATTATAATGCACTCGTTTAATAGAGATTTTAAATACTCTGCGGCCGAGTGCCTAACCTTAGCCCTAAACCCATAGTAACCATCTGTGGAGCCCTAGCAACCACCCTGAAGTCTCTAGCAACTGCCTAGCAACCGACTAGCAACCACCCAGAACACCCTAGCACCCCTCTCTCTCCCTCAGAGGATTTATATTATCAAGCAGCCAATAAGTAATGGCCTAAAATCTTCATAGCCACACCATAGCAACCAGTTACAGCACCCTAGCAACCATAGGCTATAGGCACGAGGCCGCAGGCCTCGTGCACTCATTATAATGCACTCGTTTAATAGAGATTTAAAATACTCTATAAAAACTCACTCGCTAACCTTAGCCCTAACCCCATAGTAACCATCCGTGGTGCCCTAGCAACCACCCAGAACACCCTAGCAACTGCCTAGCAACCACCTAGCAACCACCCAGAACACCCTAGCACCCCTCTCTCTCCCTCAGAGGATTTATATTATCAAGCAGCCAATAAGTAATGGCCTAAAATCTTCATAGCCACACCATAGCAACCAGTTACAGCACCCTAGCAACCATAGGCTATAGGCACGAGGCCGCAGGCCTCGTGCACTCATTATAATGCACTCGTTTAATAGAGATTTTAAATACTCTATAAAAATTCACTCGTAGGCACGAGGCCGCAGGCCGAGTGCCTAACCTTAGCCCTAACCCCATAGTAACCGTTGAATAAGTTGCCCCATAGTAAAAGTTGCACCCCTGGGGGGCAGGAGGGGCCCAAAGTTGCCCCAATGAAGTACTATGGTGTAGGACAGCCCATGAAATGGGCTGTCCTACACCATAGTAAGCGATATTCTATTGAACATAACTCTGGATCACATTTGAAGAGGCTGGTAGGCTCTGTAACAACATACCACACAATGGGGTAAAAGTTGCACCCCTGGGGGGGCAGGACCGGCCCAAAGTTGCCCCAATGAAGTAGAAACCGCATTTGTATTGAACATAACTCTGGATCACAGTGTCATAGAGACAAGGGGGCGGGCTCATTTTACTCAGACGACCAATCAGTCTCTCAGGATCACTGTGAAGCTATCAAGCCACGCCCTAGCAACCATTTAGAGCACCTTAGCAACAAAATCCATAGACTTCCATTGAAAGACATCAAATGGATATCTCAGGATATAAGTGTCATAGAAACATGAGGGTGGGCTCGTTTGACTCGGGGCAGCAAACAGCCAATCCCCAATCACCTCAATACATCCTAGCCCCTCCCTAGCAACCATTGTCGAGCACCTTAGCAACCAAAATCCAAAGAGGGATATCTTCCATTCTGAATGTCACAGAGACGTGGGAGTTGGTTTATATCATTCATTCTGACAAGCAGCCTTTGGAGTTTCATGATTGGCAGCTGCCAAGCCACTCCCTAGCAACAAAAGAGATTACCCTAGCAACCATTTTGCAAGACCTATATCTCTGAATCAAAACATCGTATAGAGATGGGGGTTGGTTTATACATTCACACTGACTTTGGAGCTTCATGATTGGCAGCTGCCAAGCCACTCCCTAGCAACCAAATAGATTACCCTAGCAACCGTTTTGCAAGACGTATATCTCTGCATCAAAACATCGTATAGAGATGGGGGTTGGCTCTTTTGACTCATGCTAGCAAACAGGACTTGCTACATGCTACACATATAGCAGTGAATAGCTACATGCTAATATTGATTAGCTAAGTGCTAAATCATGCCAAGAAAATGCTACAAACACCATAGTAACCATCTGTGACAACTACCAACCACCTAGTAACACCATAGCAACTACCCAGAATACCCTAGCAACTGCCTAGCAACCACCCAGAACACCCTAGCAACCGCCTAGCAACCACCCAGAACACCCTAGCAACCACCTAGCAACCACCCAGAACACCCTAGCAACCGCCTAGCAACCACCCAGAACACCCTAGCAACCGCCTAGCAACCACCCAGAACACCCTAGCAACCGCCTAGCAACCACCCAGAACACCCTAGCAACCGCCTAGCAACCACCCAGAACTCCCTAGCAACCGCCTAGCAACCACCCATAACACCCTAGCAACCGCCTAGCAACCACTCAGAACACCCTAGCAACCGCCTAGCAACACCCTAGCAACCGCCTAGCAACACCCTAGCAACCACCCAGAACACCCTAGCAACCACCCAGAACACCTTAGCATCTTCATAGCAAACTCCAAGAACACCCTAGCAACCGGGTCGTGTTTTTTGCCACTGCAAGCACCATTCACATTTTCTTCTGGAAATGTACGTTCTAGTTATTATTATTATTCTTCCTCCTCTGTAAGTCTATGGCAGCCCTATGAACCGTACATAGGAAAATGATGAAATTTGGCACAGTTATAGATATGACCATGAATAGTAATTGGACCAATTTTTGAGACTCTAAGTCAAACTCTATAGCGCCACCACCAGTTCAAAAATTGAACATTTAAATAGTTATAACTTTTGAACCCTTTGATCTAGGAAAATTAATCTTAGTACACCTGAATCCACTCATTATGGTGATTGCAATCAATATCGTACATTAAGACTCCGCCCATTACAGTAGTAGCCATTTTGAAAAGTACAGTATTAAGTTTTTTTGCTACTACTCATTCAAACTTTGTTCAATTCTTACGAAAATTGGCTCACATGATATTTGGACTGAACCGCACAGAAATGACTGAACAGATTTTTTTAATTCATCTTTGATCAAAAGTTATGCTGTTGCAAACTTAAAGGAGAACTCCGGTCAATTTTAACATTGAGCTCAATTTTTAGTAAATTTGGAGTGCTGTCAATACAGAGAACAACGACAAAAATCGGTGTTGCCTACACTGTTTTATCCTATTTTTAAAATTTGCACCCTATTGACTTGAATGGGGCAAGTTTTAAACCTGCTTTTATCCTCTTAACATATTTGATGGGTCACAAGTGCCCAGCCATGTTGAGTGATTCCTTACAGTGTTGTTTTTGGCAGCCCTTTTAGTTTTAGTCTTAGTCTTAGTCTTTTTGACGAAAATGCTTTTTAGTTTTAGTCACATTTTAGTCACTTATAAACTTGATAGTTTTAGTCAAGTTTTAGTCGACGAAAACGCAAAAAGGTTTTAGTCAAGTTTTAGTCGACGAAAACACAAAAAGGTTTTAGTCAATTTTAGTAAAAAAAAAAGAAAGAAAAAAAGTAGTCTTTAATAAATTAATTTAGGTTAAAAAGTATTGGAAATGGGCTTAGGTTTGACAGGTTGCAGCAAGTTGCAATTCATAAAACAACAGTTAACCTTAAAACCTTTGCATAATAAACTAGACTTTCTGAATAATTCGATTGGTTGGGTCCTTACATGCGCTTCGCGAGGCACACTAGCACACACACGCACTCTAGCACACACACGCACTCTAGCACACACACGCAAGGTCTCTCGCTCCCTTTCTCTGGCTGTGCGCGCGCTACACATGCGCGCTCTTGCTCGCTCTATCTAGATTCCGAGAGATTCAGATTTGCGGGCAATTCTGAAATTATCGTACATTATGGGATTTTTTTCATTATTGATCGTACATCGTACAACAACGATTAGAATGCGGCATTGCTGATACTTTTTTTTTTAGCTCAAAACAGACCGATTTCACGCAAAATAGGCAGAAATTACATTGTGAACGTCAGACTTATAATCATTTTCGTTCCATCTCGTCTCGTCAACGAAAACTCGAAAACGTCTCGTCATGTTTTAGTCACCTTAGAGCCATTTTTAGCTAGTCATCGTAACGTTATCGTCATAAAAAAAAGGTGCGTCAACGAAATAATTGCGTTATCGTCATCGTTGACGAAAACAACATTGATTCCTTAAGAGTGAACACGAGTGAATCTGACTGCAGTAGATGTGAAAGATATTCATAAAAATGATGTTATATCAGCCAGCGCAAATACCTGTATTTAGTTCCTGTTTTCGGTAGAAGTCCAAAGTAGTCGATTGTCGAGTTCACGCGCGTGATCATAGCAACTAAACCTATGCGCGTGAACTCGACAATCGACTACTTTGGACTTCGACCGAAAACAGGAACTAAATACAGGTATTTGCGCTGGCTGATATAACATCATTTTTATTCATATCTTTCACATCTACTACAGTCACATTCACTCGTGTTCACTCTTAAGGAATCACTCAACATGGCTGGGCACTTGTAATGACACATCAAATATGTTAAGAGGCTAAAAGCAGGTTTAAAACTTGCCCCATTCAAGTCAATAGGGTGCAAATTTTAAAAATAGGATAAAACAGTGTAGGCAACACCGATTTTTGTCGTTGTTCTCTGTATTGACAGCACTCCAAATTTACTAAAAATTGAGCTCAATGTTAAAATTGACCGGAGTTCTCCTTTAACAAACTCAACCCAATATTGGTTCAGAAGCTCTATCTCGGCCAAAGTTTGATCAATCGAAAGGAAAATTTGTACGCTTCATCGGAACCATGATCTCAGGGTCCATGCCAAATTCGAGAACAGCGCCACCTACAGGTCATGAGATATGAAAAATTGATATTTTGGCCAATAACTTTTGTACAGTTTGTCAGAAAATCATGAATGTGGTATCTATGGATTCCTTGGGTCATGCCGAATCCGAGGATGCCAATTTTGTCAGGATGGGAGGTACCACGTGTCCGCCATTTTGAATTTTGACATAATTTGCAATCATTTTTAAACTATTTGACATATCTTCACAAAATTTAGTATGGATCATCGACACAATGTCCTGAAGGTACATGAGAACAATGAACACAGCGCCACCTAGTGTTCCAGAGATATAAGGTATTTTTCAAAAACACTTATAACTTTTGAAAACATTGTTCAAATTTGTATTGATTTATGTCATTATGTTCCTCGGCTTATGCCAATTCCGACGATATCTCATTTGTCATTTTCCAATAATGTGACTATCCGCCATTTTGGAACAAATGAAAAACAGTTTTTTCACTACTTCTCCTTCAAATCTTGCTAAATTTTGTCCAAAATTTGATCAGATGTTCTTTGGACTGAGACGCACAGAAATGACTGAATATATTTTTTATATTTGCTACCGTTCCCGAGATATTCATCTTCGAAGTTGACCTAGCCTGTGTTTGTTGCCTTATGCTAGTTAGCTTAGCATAATAATTGGTTAGCATGCTAACCAGATGCCATTCTTTCTAATGTGGCTCTTCAGCTATCAGGATAACCATTAGCTTCATTAGCATTAAGCTAGCTTAGCATGCTAATCTCGTTAACATGATTTTGTGTGCTTATTCTTACACTGAAGCCTATCCTCTGCAGCTTTGAAAGTTACGTCCTCTGAGTGGCGCAATTTGATAAACCACGTGTCTCGAATCCCGAACCATTCTGGTCGTGGGTTCGAATCCCGTGTGACACATGCAAGAGATACTGTGGCCTTAAGTGGTGGAAAAGTTGTTTCAGTTCTGCACATGATGTGTATCTGAGAAAGGATCTCCATAAAAATAACATGCAGCAAATTTATATAAAAAATCTTCATTTTGAGTACATTTTCATAACTCTCTGTAAAATTAAGCAAACCACAGTGTATGAGTATAAAGCAAATGCTGAGTAAAGCAAAAGGCTATAACTTTGAAGATTGTTTAATCAAATCCGATGTGTAGCAAAGCATTAAACCATGTGAATTGTGGAATGTTCAAAAGATTCCTAATAAGGAAATAAGTGTTTTTTCCTCTTCATTCTGTGTTTGTTCTCATCAGAACTTCTGTTCATTTTTCATTTCATCCTATCTGTACTTCTGAAGATATCTGTTCTTCATGTATATTCTATTTCTGCTCTTTTATCTCTTCTGGCTCTGCATTGCGCTACAACCCTTTCTGGGCTTGGCCCCGTGTTGCTGCTTGCAGCTATATTCTTATTATTATTATTATTCTTCCTCCTCTGTAAGTCTATGGCAGCCCTATGAACCGTACATAGGAAAATGATGAAATTTGGCACAGTTATAGATATGACCATGAATAGTAATTGGACCAATTTTTGAGACTCTAAGTCAAACTCTATAGCGCCACCACCAGTTCAAAAATTGAACATTTAAATAGTTATAACTTTTGAACCCTTTGATCTAGAAAAATTAATCTTAGTACACCTGAATCCACTCATTATGGTGATTGCAATCAATATCGTACATTAAGACTCCGCCCATTACAGTAGTAGCCATTTTGAAAAGTACAGTATTAAGTTTTTTTTGCTACTACTCATTCAAACTTTGTTCAATTCTTACGAAAATTGGCTCACATGATCTTTGGACTGAACCGCACAGAAATGACTGAACAGATTTTTTTAATTAATCTTTGATCAAAAGTTATGGTGTTGCAAACTTAACAAGGTCGACCCAATATTGGTTCAGAGGCTGTATCTCGGCCAAAGTTTGATCAATCGAAAGGAAAATTGGTACGCTTCATCGGAACCATGATTTCAGGGTCCATGCCAAATTCGAGAACAGCGCCACCTACAGGTCATGAGATATGAAAAATTGATGTTTTGGCCAATAACTTTTGTACAGTTTGTCAGAAAATCATAAATGTGGTATCTATGGATTCCTTGGGTCATGCCGAATCCGAGGATGCCAATTTTGTCAGGATGGGAGGTACCACGTGTCCGCCATTTTGAATTTTGACATAATTTGCAATAATTTTTAAACTATTTGACATATCTTCACAAAATTTAGTATGGATCATCATTAGCATTACCCGAAAGTACCTGAGAAGTTTGATCACAGCGCCACCTAGTGTTCCAGAGATATCATTGTTTTTTTGAAAAAACGCTTTTAACTTTTGCTAACATTGCTTGAAATTTGATTTCTTTATGTCAATATATTCCTTGGCTTATGCCGATTTCAACGATATCTCATATGCTATTTTTCAACAATGTGACTGGCCGCCATATTGGAGCGAATGTAAAACAGTTTTTTTCACTACTCCTCCTTCAAAATTTGTCCAAAATTTTCCAAAATTTGCTCAAATGATCTTCGGACCGAGCCGCACAGAAGTACTGTTCCCGATTTTTTTTGCTATACTGGAAAAAAAAAAGTTATGATGTCGCAAATTTAACAAGTTCGACCCAACATTGGTTCAGAGGCTGTAACTTGTGAACAGTTTGTCGCAAAATCATAAAATTGGTGTCTATCGATTCCTTGCGTCATGTCGAATCCGAGGATATCTATTTTGCCAGGATTGGATGTACCACGTCATAAGCTACTTTAGCATTAAGCTAGCTTAGCATGCTAATCTGGTTAACCTGCTTTTGTGTGCTCATTCTTACACTGAAGCCTCTCCTCTGCAGCTTTGTAGTATACGTCCTCTGAGTGGCGCAAGTTGCTAAACCACGTGTCATGAATCCTAAACCGTTCCGTTTGTGGGTTCGAATCCTGTGTGGCACATGAACAGACCGCAAGAAGTATTGTGGCCTTAAGTGGTGGAAAAGTTGCTTCTATTGTTCTGTGACTTAAGAATGGTTTGGGTTATTAAAGTTTCTTTTAAAGTTTTGAAAGCAAAGTATATTTAACTACTTTTTGAACCCATGGGACCATTGGAAGGCTTGGCCACGGAAAGGCTGCTTGCAGCTTTAATTAGGGGCCAAGCCCCGAAGGGGCTGAGGCACCTATTGTATCCGTTAGTTTTATTATTATTATTATTCCCGGTTGGAAGTCTATGGCAGCCCTATGAACCGTACATAGGAAAATGATGAAATTTGGCACACTTGTAGTGATGCTAATGAATAGTAATTGGACCAATTTTTTACCCTCTAGGACCAACTCTATAGCGCCACCACCAGTTCAAAATTTTAACATTGAAATGGTTATAACTTTTGAACCCTTTGATCTAGAGACATGAACCTTAGTACACCTGATTCCACTCATCATGCTGATCACAACCAATATCTTACATTAAGAACCCGCCCATTACAGTAGTGGCCATTTTGAAATGTACAGTATTCAGTTTTTTTGCTACTCCTCCTTCAAATTTTGTCCAATTTTCTCCAAACATGTACTCAAATGATCTTCGAACTGAGCCGCATAGAAGTACTGATCCCGATTTTTTTGTTATACTGGGAAAAAAAAGTTATGATGTCGCAAACTTAACGAGGTCCCACCCAAAATTGGCTAAGAGGCTGTATCTCGGCCAAAGTTTGATCAATCGAAACGAAAATTGGTACACTTTATTGAAGCATGTTCTGAGGTCCAATGCCAAAGTTGGGAATAGCGCCACCTACAGGTTATGAGATATGACAAATTGCTATTTTGGCCAATAACTTTTGAACAGTTTGTCTGAAAATCATAATTGTGGTATCTATGGATTCCTTGCATCATGCCGAATCCGTGGATATCGATTTTGCCATGATGGGATGTACCAACGTGTCCGCCATTTTGAATTTTGTCATAATTTGCTATAACTTTTAAACTATTTGACATATCTTCATAAAATTTGGTATGGGACCATCATTAGCATGGCCCGAAAGTACCTGAGAAGTTTGATCACAGCGCCACCTAGTGTTCCAGAGATATCATTGTTTTTTGAAAAAACGCTTATAACTTTTGCTAACATTGCTTGAAATTTTGATTTCTATGTCAATATATTCCTTGGCTTATGCCGATTTCAACGATATCTCATATGCTATTTTTCAACAATGTGACTGGCCGCCATATTGGAGCGAATGTAAAACAGTTTTTTCACTACTCCTCCTTCAAAATTTGTCCAAAATTTGCTCAAATGATCTTCGGACCGAGCCGCACAGAAGTACTGTTCCCGATTTTTTTGCTATACTGGAAAAAAAAAAGTTATGATGTCGCAAATTTAACAAGTTCGACCCAACATTGGTTCAGAGGCTGTAACTTGTGAACAGTTTGTCGCAAAATCATAAAATTGGTGTCTATCGATTCCTTGCGTCATGTCGAATCCGAGGATATCTATTTTGCCAGGATTGGATGTACCACGTCATAAGCTACTTTAGCATTAAGCTAGCTTAGCATGCTAATCTGGTTAACCTGCTTTTGTGTGCTCATTCTTACACTGAAGCCTCTCCTCTGCAGCTTGTAGTATACGTCCTCTGAGTGGCGCAAGTTGCTAAACCATGTGTCATGAATCCTAAACCGTTCAGTTTGTGGGTTCGAATCCTGTGTGGCACATGAACAGACCGCAAGAAGTATTGTGGCCTTAAGTGGTGGAAAAGTTGCTTCTAATTGTTCTGTGACTTAAGAATGGTTTGGTTATTAAAGTTTCTTTTAAAGTTTTGAAAGCAAAGTATATTTAACTACTTTTTGAACCCATGGGACCATTGGAAGGCTTGGCCCCGGAAAGGCTGCTTGCAGCTTTAATTATTATTATATTATTCTTCCCGGTGGAAGTCTATGGCAGCCCTATGAACCGTACATAGGAAAATGATGAAATTTGGCACACTTGTAGTGATGCTAATGAATAGTAATTGGACCAATTTTTGACCCTCTAGGACCAACTCTATAGCGCCACCACCAGTTCAAAATTTTAACATTGAAATGGTTATAACTTTTGAAGCCTTTGATCTAGAGACATGAACCTTAGTACACCTGATTCCACTCATCATGCTGATCACAACCAATATCTTATATTAAGAACCCGCCCATTACAGTAGTGGCCATTTTGAAATGTACAGTATTCAGTTTTTTTGCTACTCCTCCTTCAAATTTTGTCCAATTTTCTCCAAACATGTGCTCAAATGATCTTCGGACTGAGCCCGCATAGAAGTACTGTTCCCGATTTTTTTGTTATACTGGGAAAAAAAAGTTATGATGTCGCAAACTTAACGAGGTCCACCCAAAATTGGCTAAGAGGCTGTATCTCGGCCAAAGTTTGATCAATCGAAACGAAAATTGGTACACTTTATTGGAAGCATGTTCTGAGGTCCAATGCCAAAGTTGGGAATAGCGCCACCTACAGGTGATGAGATATGACAAATTGCTATTTTGGCCAATAACTTTTGAACAGTTTGTCTGAAAATCATAATTGTGGTATCTATGGATTCCTTGCATCATGCCGAATCCGTGGATATCGATTTTGCCATGATGGGATGTACCACGTGTCCGCCATTTTGAATTTTGTCATAATTTGCTATAACTTTTAAACTATTTGAAATATCTTCACAAAATTTGGTATGGATCATCATTAGCATTACCCGAAAGTACCTGAGAAGTTTGATCACAGCGCCACCTAGTGTTCCAGAGATATCATTGTTTTTTGAAAAACGCTTATAACTTTTGCTAACATTGCTTGAAATTTGATTTCTTTATGTCAATATATTCCTTGGCTTATGCCGATTTCAACGATATCTCATATGCTATTTTTCAACAATGTGACTGTCCGCCATATTGGAGCGAATGTAAAACAGTTTTTTCACTACTCCTCCTTCAAAATTTGTCCAAATTTGCTCAAATGATCTTCGGACCGAGCCGCACAAAAGTACTGTTCCCGATTTTTTTGCTATACTGGAAAAAAAAAAGTTATGATTCGCAAATTTAACAAGTTCGACCCAACATTGGTTCAGAGGCTGTAACTTGTGAACAGTTTGTCGCAAAATCATAAAATTGGTGTCTATCGATTCCTTGCGTCATGTCGAATCCGAGGATATCTATTTTGCCAGGATTGGATGTACCACGTCATAAGCTACTTTAGCATTAAGCTAGCTTAGCATGCTAATCTGGTTAACCTGCTTTTGTGTGCTCATTCTTACACTGAACCCTCTCCTCTGCAGCTTTGTAGTATACGTCCTCTGAGTGGCGCAAGTTGCTAAACCACGTGTCATGAATCCCTAAACCGTTCCGTTTGTGGGTTCGAATCCTGTGTGGCACATGAACAGACCGCAAGAAGTATTGTGGCCTTAAGTGGTGGAAAAGTTGCTTCTAATTGTTCTGTGACTTAAGAATGGTTTGGTTATTAAAGTTTCTTTTAAAGTTTTGAAAGCAAAGTATTTTTAACTACTTTTTTGAACCCCATGGGACCATTGGAAGGCTTGGCCCCGGAAAGGCTGCTTGCAGCTTTAATTAGGGGCCAAGCCCCGAAGGGGCTGAGGCACCTATTGTATCCGTTGGTTTTATTATTATTATTATTATTCTACCCGGTGGAAGTCTATGGCAGCCCTATGAACCGTACATAGGAAAATGATGAAATTTGGCACACTTGTAGTGATGCTAATGAATAGTAATTGGACCAATTTTTGAGACTCTAAGTCAAACTCTATAGCGCCACCACCAGTTCAAAATTGAACATTTAAATAGTTATAACTTTTGAACCCTTTGATCTAGAAAAAATGTATCTTAGTACACCTGAATCCACTCATTATGGTGATTGCAATCAATATCGTACATTAAGACTCCGCCCATTACAGTAGTAGCCATTTTGAAAAGTACAGTATTAAGTTTTTTTGCTACTACTCATTCAAACTTTGTTCAATTCTTACGAAAATTGGCTCACATGATCTTTTGGACTGAACCGCACAGAAATGACTGAACAGATTTTTTTAATTAATCTTTGATCAAAAGTTATGGTGTTGCAAACTTAACAAGGTCGACCCAATATTGGTTCAGAAGCTCTATCTCGGCCAAAGTTTGATCAATCGAAAGGAAAATTGGTACGCTTCATCGGAACCATGATCTCAGGGTCCATGACAAATTCGAGAACAGCGCCACCTACAGGTCATGAGATATGAAAAATTGATATTTTGGCCAATAACTTTTGTACAGTTTTGTCAGAAAATCATAAATGTGGTATCTATGGATTCCTTGGGTCATGCCGAATCCGAGGATGCCAATTTTGTCAGGATGGGAGGTACCACGTGTCCGCCATTTTGAATTTGACATAATTTGCAATAATTTTTTAACTATTTGACATATCTTCACAAAATTTAGTTTGGATCATCGACACAATGTCCTGAAGGTACATGAGAACAATGAACACAGCGCCACCTAGTGTTCCAGAGATATAAGGTATTTTTCAAAAACGTTTATAACTTTTGAAAACATTGTTCAAATTTCAATTTCTTTACGTCATTGTGTTTCCTGGCGTATGCTGATTCCGGTGATATCTCATTTGTCATTTTCCAATAAAGTGACTATCAGCCATTTTGGAACAAATGAAAAACAGTTTTTTTCACTACTTCTCCTTCAAATCTTGCTAATTTTGTCCAAAATTTGATCAGATGTTCTTTGGACTGAGACGCACAGAAATGACTGAATAGATTTTTTATATTCGCTACCGTTCCCGAGATATTCATCTTCGAAGTTGAGCTAGCCTGTGTTTGTTGCCTTATGCTAGTTAGCTTAGCATAATAATTGGTTAGCATGCTAACCAGATGCCATTCTTTCTAATGTGGCTCTTCAGCTATCAGGATAACCATAAGCTTCATTAGCATTAAGCTAGCTTAGCATGCTAATCTCGTTAACATGATTTTGTGTGCTTATTCTTACACTGAAGCCTATCCTCTGCAGCTTTGAAAGTTACGTCCTCTGAGTGGCGCAATTTGATAAACCCACGTGTCTCGAATCCCAAACCATTCTGGTCGTGGGTTCGAATCCCGTGTGACACATGCCCAGACCGCAAGAGGTACTGTGGCCTTAAGTGGTGGAAATATGTTTCAGTTCTGCTCATGATGTGCATCTGAGAAAGGATCTCCATAAAATGCAGCAAATTTATATAAAAAATCTTCATTTTGAGTACATTTTCATAACTCTCTGTAAAAT
>JARPMJ010009939.1:0-21174 GCA_033366665.1 Phoxinus dragarum
ACATTTAATGGTTATTATTGTTGCTGACATATTTGTAATAAATCCTTTAAATAATTATTTATGTGTTATAATCCACATGAACAAACTGATAAAGACACCAAACACACTGTTATGTTTGGTGTCTTTATCAGTTTGTTCATGTGGATTATAACACATAAATAATTATTTAAAGGATTTATTACAAATATGTCAGCAACAATAATAACCATTAAATGTATTATTATAATTTTTTTATTGAAGTTCAAATAAATAGCAGAGTAATTTCATAATATATATATATATATATATATATATATATATATATATATATATATATAGGCCTAGTACATTAACAAACCAAACATGGGAATGCACATTTAACCAGGAGTGTTTTTACAAGTTTGTAGAAATTAAACAATTTCTAGCACAGTTTCCCAGATTTCAGCGCAAACTGTCCCACAATATTCTTTAACGATGTACACAAATATATATGTGACATTTTCCAATTCAGTATATATATATATATACAAATCTGATTTAATGAGAGAACTTGGGGATTTCATACTGATATAAGATTTTGATATATTGTTTTGGCTTCATGAAGTATATGTACACAAGTTACAATTGCAACATTTGTCTATCCACCCTGTATACCAATATTTCGTTTATCAATCATAAAGAGTTGGATTAAGTAAGTCAAAATTGAATTGCATACATTATTACAGTGCTTGAGAAGCAAATAAAAATATGAGGCCTATGCACTATGAAAGTAATATTTTGCTGTATGTTATTTCTACTATGTGAATTGTGTTGGTACTTCCCCAAGAAAATCATAACTAATAGGCCTACGTATAATTGAATGCTAAGAGCTTAATATTTGTAGCATTTTATCAACATTTTGAGCAAGACTGGTATTTGTTTTGCTAAAATATCCGCAGACGCCTTTCTTCAAAGTGACTTTATGTTACAACACGAGCTGTTCATCACAATCTTCGTCAAAACTCAAGGCATGTTTTTTATTATTATTATTATTTATACTAGACGTAATTAAAGAACAGTATGAGATTGTTTGAACCTTGTGAATGCTTGTTTTTTTTTTAAATAAAATAAATATGCAACACTTGGGGGCAGCATAAACACATTCAGTCTATATAGTGTAAATAGCTATTATTTACACTAAGAAAAAAAAACTGTTTATATAGTAGCTAAATCCAATTACTAGACACATTTTAAAACGCAACATTTTTTTTTGTTGTGTTTGACTAATTGCCATTATTTTACTCAAGCAATATTTTAGGTTCTTCATATAAGGTCCTTTCACGATCGCATCCATAGAGTAAGTTTAACCGCTGATCTGAGATCTGTGTTTATATTTGTCCTCTAACTGTGAATTTCTGTCATATGACCCACTCCTGTGGCACTCTGAGTCTGAAGCCATTTAAAGCTGATTATTTGGCTGTTGTTGTTTTTCCCCTCCATAGAGGGCAGAGTAGTCTCAAAAAATGTTTCTCAAAGTCTAAGGTGATGTTTGGTGAAGGGAGTTTTTTTTCCTGAATCTACTGGGTCATTCAGTGTCAAATCAACCACATTTTTAGAAACTCCCCCGGCTCAAATGTTTGATTTTTTACTTACTTTTTTGTAAAACATAAATTGTGATGACAGACACTGCTTAAGCTAGTCCCAGACTAAAATGCATTATTGAGCTGTTTTAGCTAAAAGCTACTTGCACTGGCATATCTTAAAAGTAAAGTTAGTGCCATTGTTTTGTCTCAAGATCAAACCAGTTGGGAAAAAACACACTGCTACACCTCTTGATGGAAATAAATAACCAATAACTTTCAAGAGGTGCATTTTTGGTCAAGATCTTGTCTTGCGATGCTAGAGTCGAGCACTTTGTAAAGTCTAGGGGTGAGCGGGGCACAAACTGACGTGGGGCTAGTTGTAACACACATGGTTTAAAACTAGTTCAACACTATATAGAGAAAATAATTGCACCAAAATGAAAAAAACTTTGGAAGATATCACTGAATATTTATTTACCCATAGCAATAGTAAATTTCTTACTGAAGTTATTTTTTCATTTCTGTTTTTTTTTTGTGTGCTCATTTAAAATTAGATAAATATGATAGTGATATTATATTATTCTTAAATCTATTATTTAACAGTTTATATAGTTATTCAATGCTGATAGCCGAAGACACTAACCAGGTTTAAATCCCAGTTGCACAGGTGGAGAACGATTTAACAATGTTACAATGTGCCCTTATTATAACATTGCTATTCTATTATGAATTCAATTGAGAAACCATGAGAAAAGGGTGAATAAAGACTGACAGTCAATGTTCAGAAATTATTAATTATTGTTATATTTTGAACTATGCTGTATAGCTGTGTTTTGTGGTGTGTTTTTTTTATTGTTTATTTTTAATTATTAAAAAATGCCATTATTTTGTATGAAAAGGTTAATAATTGTATTTTATTGACAAAATATTTTAGTTTGTCTTGTATATTTTTTGATTAGATCAGATTACATTTGGTTGATTATGAATTTAGTTAGTGTAATGTATGGAAGTAAAATAATGCCAAATGTTTTGAAATAAAAAAGCCTGTTGAATTGCACTACTTGAAAAAAAGATGCATTGCATTAACCATGCTTGCATTTTAATGCATTGTATTTTTAGGGCTTGCATTTTTATGGGCTGAAATTCAACATAGGTGAATATTTAAGCTGTGAATATTTCAATTCAAAACATTTCAAACACATTTTCATTAAGACAAATTCAATAATCCATATTCACCTTTCATATTTCTAAAACATTCAAACTGTTTAAAAATACAACCTATAATATTCAATAGGCAATTTTCGGTCATTTATTAACACACAAGGTAAAACAGATATTTTGAGTGGAAAACTTTGAAGGCAAAACATAAGGAAAAGCACACTGGGATCACATCGTAAGCACATACAGAATAACGCCAACATTAGAGGGAAACAAGATATTAAAAAATATATAAGTATATATAATCTGGATCCAACTCCGCCCCCTGGATATTGTGTTCTGCAGTGAGGACCATCTCGCGAGTCTTTTATATCACTGTATATTAGTACATTAAGCTAAGCGTTTTATATGTCCAGCAATCCTGAATTATTGAGGGAATAGTAGCTACTGCAGCACATCGCTGCGATATAAAGTTAAGGCAACTAAACAACCAAGAAAAATGGTCTACAAGTCTACTTCTAATGTAACATTTGTTCTGTACATCAGCATCGGGGGAATAACATTATAATCTCGTTCACGGTAGAGAAAGATCTACACAGTGAAGACACTGAAGTAAACATAAAAACAGCCCTCATAATAATCACAAATACAATACATTAGTTTTTATGAATGAATGGCTTGCTCTGTTCTTCATCAACAAGGTGAGGTTGATTAACAGCAGATGGAGATCATGATCGGTAATCTACTGCTTTTCCTGCAGTTCCTGGATGTCAATGTTGAATTTACTGTCGAATTTTAACCACTGAATTTGTGGAAGCGAATTTATAAAGCGAAATAAAATGGACCAAAAATTGCCCGTTGAATATTATAGGTTGTATTTTTAAACAGTTTGAATATTTTGGAAGTGAAATATGAAAGGTGAATATGGATTATTGAATTTTTATTAATGAAGAAGTGTTTGAAATGTTTTGAATTTAAATATTCAGAGCTTAAATATACAACCATGTTGAATTTCAGCCCAGAATCTAAGCATACTTGGTGGAAGAGTGGAGTAATTAAACTTAATATTATAAACTTCATAGTGTGACTTCTAGACAATTTCATAAGGTTTTGCTCTTCTAAGTTGAAGAAGCTTAGAGACAGAAAGTGATTGAGGAGGACTTAAAACTCTTAGTTATGACAGTCATGCGAGTCATCAGTCAAACTTTGTGCATGCATCTGGTTTCTACTTTCATACCTCCGAGTGCTTTATAAGCAGGAAATGTTTGACAGCCGTGCCTCAGTTTACTCATAGTCACTTTGCTTTGGATTTGGTGACTGATCTTCAGGAGTTATGGAGTAAGTCCTCTCCTCATTGTACTTGTCTCCAGGTAAGCTTTATAGAAACTTGAACTTTTTTTCAAATTGGCAGTAGCCTAATATAATAACTGGAAGAACTGATGTTTGCTAAATAAATAAATCAATAATGGTCTCAGTCCCAACAATACAGTCAATCAATGTCATACCTCCATGTTTTCTTCATGTTAAAGAGGCGTTTATCTGATGTCAACTCACTTTTTGTAAAAAGTGTCATCATAGCATTTGCTTGAGAACTTTTGTGTCATAAAGCAAAAGAGAGAAAGTCCTAAACCCTAAAAGAAAATACTATTTACTTTAAAGCGGTCATATGATGCTGTTTTAAAAGAGAATTATTTTGTTTATTGGGTATACTAGGTTAACATAGCCTGGCAAGCCAGACCCACATCAAGATGTTAGGTCTGGCAACTCACCATTGGGATGGCTCAATCCGAGGGGCGGGATAAACGATTTTAGGTAATATGATAGCGCTACAACCAACCAGAGCAACGAAGAAGGTGACGTAGTCAGAGCGGCAAAGATCCGGTCCGGCAAATCTCCGAACACATCTTCCTTTTTTAAGAATGACTTCAGTGCCGGTTTTTGTTCTATTCTCAAAGAAAAGCTTAACTTCGAGTCCTCCAGAGTCGCGGCCAAAGCTGATTTGAAAGACAGCTGTTCACCAGCAGCAGCAGCCATTCTTTGTTTTCAAGTAGCAGGGATTCGTCGAAACTCATTATGTTAAACCCGCACGCTGACTCTATACACGATGTGATTGGCCTGACAAGAGGTTTTTTTTTCAGCTCGAAAGCCAACGAGTCTAGCTAGTTGCTAGACTACCCTGGCTGCAAATTTTTTTTGCTGCCGCTATAGGGTGCGTCTAGATTTATAGGCTAAGGTTAACATGCTTTAATGTTCAAAAAACACATTTTTCACATACTGTACATGGCAGGTCCTCTATGCCTAGTCAGTCTGAAACATGCAGATTTCTACTTAGTCCCTTTTCTGAAAAGCTCAGTGTGCTCTGATTGGCCAGCTGACCCAGTGTGTTGTGAATGGTCGAACACCTCAAGCGTGTGTCAGATATGTAACTCCCCTTACCATAATCGGGAGCTTCAACTTCCAAGGCTTGTAGCAAATAGAGTGGAGCAGGTATAATGTAAATTTGTAGCCCAAAACGAGTGAGCATTTTAGCACTTCCAGTTCCATCGTTCCAAAGTCAATGTTTTTTTTATTTTATGGGTTTTTGGTTAAACTGCAGGAATAAGTTCTGTGGTGAACACAAGCTCAAGATACTTTACATCAGTATTACCCACAGGTTTTTTTTAAGCTGTTTACTTGTCTTATAGCTCTTATAAACTTTCAAACTCTTTTATTTTTTATTTTTATGAAAACTGTAAGAGATGTCAGAAGCTTAGTGATGGTGACGTTGAAGTCGTGGGACCGTGATGTAGTTCGTTTATAGTCTACCTTTAACTTTTTACTTTTACTACATTTACTTTTAGGCTTCAAAATTCATGTTCATCTGTGAAATGGACAAGACTTGCAACTATCAAACTTTTGTTGATCACAGAACTTGTTTTTTGCGATTATCCAAAAGCCTATTGAAAAATCCTATTGGGTCTGTGTCGAGGGAACCATTGTGATGTGAACTGCCGGTTGGCCTACAAAGTGACGTCATACCTGCATAAATGTCGTTGGTTTTACTGTATCAGTTGGAGCCTGAGTCGGATTCTGAAAATGCAGATGATCAAGTTGGTGCGTTTCCCAAACACATCGTTAGCCAACAATGGTCGCAAGTTCCGTCGTTATCAAAATAGTTCAACGAGTTGGCGTTTCCAGAAACATGATGGGACAGGGCTTACACAGAGAAGTCCATAACTGTTAGTAATAATAAGCAATATGTGGGATCCCCGCAGGGTCACACATACCCAGCCTAGAACCGGTTCTCAAGGATTCAGCGAGATATAGGCCTGGAACCAGACGCTCCACCAAGTCCTGCTGCCGAGGGTGAAGGAGGACTCAACAGGTTTTTCACTCTGGAGACACGAGTGGGGTCTCAGTACCACCTGGGCATCGCCCGGCCCGAAGTCTAGGCACGATTCTTCGGTACCAAAAAATGCCTGCAGGTCCCCTATACCTTTTTGATGGAGGCCAATGCAACCAGCAACAAAGTTTTCATAGACATAATCTTTGTCTGCTGACTGCAAAGACTTGGAAGTGAAGAATAACAAATGTATTCAATGTTTAATTTAGGAAACTGCAAAAGTGAAGAATACTGATTTTAGTATTTGAGGCATAGATGAAGATTAAGTCAAGCAATTCAGGTGTCTGACATTAGCTTTTGTCTTTATGCACTTCCTGACCATTAAGCTCAAGATACAGCGGTGCCTTTGTCTCTATGATAATGTTAAGGTTTGAGCAATCAAGTCAGGATGATGGGATTAGCAATACAATAAAGTGATTATGCTGATTGGCTCGGTTTCTCTTGAGCAATCTAGATAATCTGCCAAACTGGTTTTTGCTTGATAGAATCAACTCCTCCCTACTTTCGTATGATTTGTTTGAATTTGTCTCCACCCCCAGAAGTCCCTCCTCCTAAAATGCCTATAAAATACCAGGTATATACTGTTTAGATTAGACTGTTTTGGATGAACTGCGGCCACGCTCAATAAAGAATAACTTCTGCTTGAATGTGATCCAAACATCTCCTGGTCTTTGCTTAGAAGAAGGAAAAAGTTTACAACAGAGGGCACGCTCTGAACAGCTCGAAGCACCAGAATGAGGTCCCAAGAGCTTATGGAGGGAGGTCGAGGAGGATTTAGCTCCTTGAAAGAAGGTCCTTGCTCAGAGTAATGTGCCAGTGAGGGGCTGTTGCAAGGAGCATGAGTTCTGGGAACCAGGTCCGGTTGGACCGGTAGGGCGCAACTAGCAACACCTGCTCCTCGTCCTCCCATTTCCTTTTAGATAATTGCTCTCTCTCAGTGCTGAATCACGCAGGGAAATGGACACAGCAACTCAGATAGGGATAGTGCAGCCTATCATGTGCTTTCACTCTTTGAAGGTAATACCAGCTGTCAGAACAGCTTTTTAGCGCTCTCACACAGCGCACCGAACAGCTGTGAAAACAGATTTTTTTGCACAGATGTAATGGCAAAAACAAAAACAAACAAAGAGGATATCGGGCCCCTTGTACAACACCATCTCACCAACACTGATGTGGAGAGAGCTTCTCCAAAAAGAACACCACTTGTAGAGAGCAGACAACATGAACCACTCGGCTCCGAAGCCAAAAGCTGAAGATGCAATATACCTGCTGCTCATATGCGCGTGCCGCGATGCAGTGCAGCTGATGCAATGATCACAATGTGCATTGGCTCACTTTAGTTACAACTCAAAGTAGTTTGGCATCTCTAGCGAGATTCCTACGTGACATCAAGAGTGACTGACTGACATAGTTCGTGCACGTGACTGAAAGGGAACCATCGTTCTAATGAACATTCGCAAACAGCTTCGCAAACTTACACGGTTGGAACTACAGCTCTTGAGCTGTGGACAGAGCATATGTTAAATGAGATGGACGTAAATAGATCATGCTCTTGGGTACAATAAACAAGCTTACATTCAGTACATTCTATATCTGTCATTCTGTTTAAATATTTATACATTTTAACCTTATTTCAGCATGTCAGATGAGTGCGGATGTGCTAAAAATGCGCTAGGGAACTCCGGAGTATGACGTACGAGGGAATCCGCGATGAATTGAACATCAAGTAAAGCAAACTAACATGGAACGAAAACAGTGAAGTCATTAGGTGCTATGCTTGTTATAGCAGCATCTCAGAGATCTCGAATAGATTAATCCGCATGTTATTACTCCTCCACTTGTACGTGACGTCATTAATGACAGTCGTATTTGGTTGAACCAATGTGGTTGAAAAGACAGAAGGTTGTCTATATCACTATGGTTTCGGGAAACAGTCATGACTAGTTGGTTAGTTTCTGCAATGATGCATCGTATATGGTAGTTAATCAGCAGGTTACATCGTTCTATGAGAAACGCACCCCAGAATCAACTTTGCAAGCACGACTTGAGTAGAAAGGTTCACAATGGTAAGAAGTCTTTGTATATAGCCAGTGGTGTACTCTCTCAGGTTTAGGAAGCTGTCCTCTGTAAAATGTGATGTGCACAAGTAAACCTTTGGGTTGCACTGCTCAGGAAAAGCTTTATAAACAGACTCAACCTCGTATTCCGAACTGCATCCGTGTTTGGAAGGCCAAACAAGGTGGTTTTGCTTTCGCATCCAAACACACAGTGCCTCCGCGACACGAAGCTTGTTATTTTTTTTTTGCGCAAGTCTTTGGATGAGCATTATAGTAATATTTCACACTGTGATCGAGTCTTTTAAAGCTGGACTGGATCAGTGTCCTCTGTTAGATTGAATAAATCCATTTGTGGGCGACTATGAGCTTTGTAACTGCAGATCTTATACATGCACAAACATTACACACTAAAGAAAAAGATGAAAAAGCATCATATGACCCCTTTAAATAAATGCATCACAAACACACTTTCAAGCACAATTTAATAAAACAATAGATTTGTTGTTACAAACTAAGACAAACAGTATTTTTTTTTAACATCAGTGGATCATTTATATAGTTAATGTTTTAAACTATGAAGTTAATGGTGAGAAAAGCTCTAACATCATTTGCCACTCGTTTGATATTTTCAATGCAATGAAAATAATGTTTAAGTTTCCAAATACTTTTTTTGGGGTCCACTGTATATATTACATCTCAGCTTTCTATTTTTAGCTAGGACTCCCTCAAGATGGGTGACTGGAGTGAACTAGTACAACTTCTTCACAATGTGCAGGACCACTCCAGAGCTGGAGGGAAGGCCTGGATCTCTGTGGTCTTCATCTTCCGGATCCTACTTCTGGGAACAGCAGTGGAGTCTGCTTGGGATGATGAGCAGTCGGCTTTTAAGTGCAATACCCAGCAGCCTGGTTGTGAGAATGTCTGCTATGACAAATCTTTCCCCATTTCACACGTGCGATTTTGGGTGCTTCAGATCATCTTTGTGTCCACTCCTACACTTCTGTTCCTGGCACACGTGATCTACACGATGCGCCAAGAGGAGAAGGCCAGAGAGGCTGATGGTGGCAACACAAAACAAGGCTCAGAGTCCCGCAAGAACAAGAAGAAGGGTGCCATGCTGTATACCTACATCATTAGCATCGTTTGCAAGTCTCTCTTTGAGGTGGTCTTCGTGGTCATCCAGTGGTACGTTTATGGCTTCAGCCTGTCTGCCGTGTACATCTGCCAGCGTTGGCCTTGCCCCCATCAGGTGGACTGTTTCCTCTCTCGACCCACGGAGAAGACTGTCTTTATTATCTTAATGCTGGTGGTTTCTCTGGTCTCACTTGTGCTCAACATCATAGAGCTCTTCTATGTGCTATACAAATGGAAGAAGGATCAAAACCAGTCCCATACTGAGCAGCAGTCTTCAGCACCGGAAAAATATCAGGCGGATGAGGAACATGAGCAATCAACAGCGTCGGGGCGTAACAGAAAACATGCAAATACATCATACATTTAAAGTACAAAATACGGGTAACTGTATTCAAATACAGTTATAATGATTGGTAATCAGATTAATTACATTTAAATAAGTATTTTTATCACTGAATGGATTACTTTAGAATTGAACTGTCATTTGTTTAATTTGATATTCAGTTGGAAAGTCAAATGCGATGTGCTAGGAGTGTTTGAGCAGCAGTGAAACACTCTCTTAGGCTACGTCTACATTAATCCGGATACATTTGAAAACGCTCTCCGTCCACACTCAACGTTTTCAAGCATTTTCCAAAAGCCTCTCATTCACACTGATACGTCAGAAAACGCTAAATTCACATTACTGTGAATGCGTAAACCCCCACAAAAGCTCACTGAGATGATACAGACAGAACAAGGCATAAGAAAAATATCAAGCAATTCTTCTGGCAGGATCATTTTATTTAGCAAAATATCTCACCATTCACTGATGAGTCCAGTCACCACATGTTTGGTCTAAAATGCAACTGGTCTCATGTTTTGCAGCAGGACAACAAATGTGAGTACACTTTCTGACAACTTTGCACACTCTTCATATCACAGTCCTGCAAAGTAAAATTTGAGCAACTGTGTGAAAGTGAATTGCACATAACGGCACAATACCGGTATACTCATGAACATCTATAAGTTCTATATGCGTCACATGATTAAAATCAAGCATCTGCATTAGTTCAGGCAGGCCGCGTAGTTAAGAGGCTTGTTCGACTTGAACCGGCACCCGCACAGACCGATCGCTTTATGACATCAAAGTACCACGAAAGCAATTCAAAAGCATTAGGAGCCGTCTACTCTCCATTCGCCTTCGCTGTACTTTGATGTCATTCACCGATCGGTCTGTGCAGCGCCAGTTCAAGACGACCAAGCCTAAGCTCTGCTATTAGCAGTCATCGAAAATTCCAAACCGCCCATATCAGCTGATCCAATTCCTAAAAATCAGATGAGCCCAGAATATCTACGCAACGCGTTTAATTGTGCTTTAAGCATTTCCTTACCATAGAAAACCGTTATAAGAAAACGCTTAACGTGGCTCACTGTACAAAGACAGTGATATAAGGACTGTACACATCATATTAATAAACCATACTATGTATACAAAATCAGATGAGCCCAGAATATGAACGCAACGCGTTAAGCATTTCCTTACCATAGAAAACCGATAAGAAAACGCTTAACGTGGCTCACTGTACAAAGACAAGGACCAAACTCAGTAGCCTACGCATCATAATAATAAACCATGTATAAAAAATCAGATGAGCCCAGAATATGAACGCAACGCGTTTCATTACGCGTTAAGCAAATTCCTTAATAGAAAACCGATATGAAAACGCTTAACGTGGCTTACTGTACGAAGACAGTGATATTAAAGGACCAAACTCAGTACAAATCATAATAAACCACTTTGTATAAAAAATCAGATGAGCCCAGTATATGAACGCAACGCGTTTAATTAAGCATGTTCTAACCATAGAAAACCGTTATAAGAAAACGCTTAACGTGGCTAAACCTTAAATGTCCTTAATAAACCATAGGCCTACTATGTATAAAAAAATCAGGTTTAAGGTTTATTAAGCCACGTTAAGTGTTTTCTTATAACGGTTTTCTATGGTAAGCTTAACGCGTAATTAAACGCGTTGCGTTCATATTCTGGGCTCATCTGATTTTGTATACATAGTATGGTTTATTAATATGATGTGTACAGTCCTTATATCACTGTCTTTGTACAGTGAGCCACGTTAAGCGTTTTCTTATAACGGTTTTCTATGGTAAGGAAATGCTTAACGCGTTGCGTTCATATTCTGGGCTCATCTGATTTTGTATACATAGTATGGTTTATTAATATGATGTGTACGGTCCTTATATCACTGTCTTTGTACAGTGAGCCACGTTAAGCGTTTTCTTATAACGGTTTTCTATGGTAAGGAAATGCTTAAAGCACAATTAAACGCGTTGCGTAGGTATTCTGGGCTCATCTGATTTTTTATACAAAGTATGGTTTATTAATATGATTTGTACTGAGTTTGGTCCTTTAATATCACTGTCTTCGTACAGTGAGCCACGTTAAGCGTTTTTCACGTAAGCGTTTTAGAATGTCCCTCAGAGAGTGGCAACTGGCCAAAATGCTCTGTTCGACTTTTCTGAGATCATCTACTCTTCCCTGTGGATGACCTGTGACCTACTTTCTGTCAGATCTGAATTTTTGAACTTGAATTTTTGACATTGAATTTTAGAAAACTGAATTTGAAGTTCTGAATTTCTTCATCTTGAAAACTTGAATCTGAATTTTTTTAAACTGAATATTACTGTTTGAAAATACATGTCTATAAAATTCAGCCATTAAAACATTTCAATTTGTTAAATTTCAAATGTTCAATATTCGTTTAAAAAAATTCAAATTCAGAACTATTTAAACTACCACCTAAAATTCAATTTTGTTAGATTACACTTGCAAATAATTCAGATTTACACAATTCAAATTCAAATCATTTTGTCAGAATATTAGCTCCATATTAAATCACAGTTTTTTTACTGTAAAAACATGGATGTAAAAAGAAAATTGCCAAATTCTGACAGAAACAAACCATTTTCCATTTAAACTGTGTGTGTAAGTGATATACAATTAAAATTGCTTAGTGTTTATTTGAGTACACACTCAGAGACTGTTTCCGAAATTGCTCCATTCACTATTCCCTATATTAGTTTACTATAGTCCACTCGACAAAGTGAATTAAAACAAGCGAGCAAATTCTCGTGACATTAGTGATGAACACCTGCTGTTAATACTGAAATAAAGCGAAACAACAAGAACAGAAAAAGAGATGAGAAGACTGAGAAACACAACAACTTCAAAAAGAGGAGGATTAAACCACTCCACAAACAGCATTGCCAGCTTCACTTATTACCAACCACATTTACTTTATTGAGAATTAACAGAGGTTTAGATGTTGATGTTTTATTGAAAATAATGGTTTGGTTTAAATGTAGCCATTACCTTATCACAGTTTCTCTTTTCTTGACATAATATTCCTATAAACTACAGCAGCAAGAGAAACACTAACATTAAAAAGTAAAGAGCCCAACTATTGAGTATAGTCCTGAGCTGCTGTATTTGTTGCTTCGAGGGAAAAAAGGAGTTACCACTATCAACGTTTCATATTTTCAACTCTGGTCTCAAGGTCCTTATCATTCTCATAACAACAGGTCCGAGTCACATGTTGTCATCTTTTATTTACGGCAATTACGACACGGTCTGAATGCAGCATAAAACCGGAAATCGAGGGACATGTGGTTAAACTCGCACATTTAGTTTAACCTTGGAAACATTTGGGATAGCGCAAGTACATAAATAAACAAATATTGTTCTAGTGGTTTTGGATTTCAATCCAAAAATCTTCATATTGTGCCTTTAAAGGAGAACTCCGGTCAATTTTAACATTGAGCTCAATTTTTAGTAAATTTGGAGTGCTGTCAATACAGAGAACAACGACAAAAATCGGTGTTGCCTACACCGTGTTATCCTCTTTTTAAAATTTGCACCCTATATTGACTTGAATGGGGCAAGTTTTAAACCTGCTTTTATCCTCTTAACATCCTCGATGTGTCATTACAAGTGCCCAGCCATGTTGAGTGATTCCTTCAGAGTGAACACGGTGAATCTGACTGCATTAGATGTGAAAAATATTAATAGAAATGATGTTAATTCAACAAGCGCACATACCTGTATCAAAGAGAAGCCCAAGAGGCGAAACTCAATAGAACGCTCCATAGCAACAGTTGCCCCCATGACGTGACGACGAGGCCGCCATTATGGACTGAAAACTGAAGGAAAACGCCGAAAAATAATGGGAGTCAATAGACCAACTTAACATCCAAAAACTTAACATAACTTAATTTTTTCTGGCCGTCATATCTAAATATGAAAACAATTTAAAATACATTAATGAGGATGACCGACGTTAAATGACAGAAAATGTTTCGTCTATGTGTTGGTTATGCATGGCCTAATTACCCTTGGGAAAATAGTATTTTGGGACAAAATATTACTATAGAAGTAAGACTACTATAGAAATACTATAGCGGCTCGAGCATATTATAGAGGAATTCCAGAACATAACATACTTCTGTGATGTTCTGTAATACCTCTAGAACATTTTAAAGCTGCTATAGTATGTCTATAGTAGTCTTATCGTACTTCTATAGTATATGTCCCAAATTACTATAGTATTCCTATAAGATTACTATAATATTTTGTCCCAAAATACTATAAGATTCCTATAGTACTTTTTCGTAACGGTATGTCCCTCACCGAATCGGCTTCATTAGACTACCACTTACGGTTTGCAAAGATACAATTATAAAATTACTGCAAACCTTTAATCTATCAATATTTATGTTCTATTATGCGTTTTCCTTGTTATATGAATATCAGAAATTCATGAAATAATATATAGGCAGACACACAGTAATAAGATATTTATTCAAATGTTGATTTTGAAAATAGTGAATATCACCATATATATGATTTGGAAAAATAAATAAATAAATACAATTATAAATGAACATTTCTAAAGACAGTTAATCTTTTACATAGAATATCACAAAAATATGAACAATTTGTTTTTTCAACATCTTCAGTGACAGTGCGTTCTCCTTTAAGCAGAGGAGATGAGTTTATTTTTTTATTCCATAATAATCAAGCTTACAAGACCAGTTTTCCAGACAAGGTATTTGAATAGTGTTCTTTTTTTAAATCTTGCCAGAGGAATAAATGAAACAAGGGAATTTAAAAGTGAAGGCACATGAAGATAAAGCCAAAGGGCACAGCATTCTTCATAGTTCTGCTTGCCCTTTAGGCCAAATGGAAAGGATCCAAACTTACTTGGAAGGAAGTTTTCTTCAAACATCTTCTTTACTGTAGAGGTGAAGAGTCGTTCAAAGACATTTCTGATGTAACTGGGAATGTACTGAATGTGAAGAATATGACTGAAACACTTCTTCTGGTCTTTTTTTTTTGAGAGTATCATAGACAGTAAAAGAAATGGACACAGCGATCCCATAGATTTCAACGGAGAAAAGTGAAGTCAGAACTAGAAGCACTCACTTCCTGATCGCCAGGCGAACTGCGCAGACTCAAACTGAGCTTGACGACAGATGTGACGTGAGCAACCTGTCTGACAGCTGTCAGTCTTCTAGTACCTGTGCCGAGTGAAATCTGAATCATTCCCTTCTGAATCTCGCAGAGACGGAGAGCGTGAGTATTAGCTGTCCATGAGCTAGCAACGGGAGCAACTTTATCACTCTCTATGGGCTTCTCCCTTGACTTTATGCCTCCACGTCCTCCCGATTGCTTGCGAGCTTCTCTGTCAGTCTATACGGTAATTTCTCTACAGTGCGACAGAGTCGCGTGGTTATGACGCAATCGTTAGCCTATTTTTACAAAAACTGCTTCTACGGGGCCATAACGTAAGATACAAGGTAATGGAGGCTTTTATACATTGTTGTGTTTCTTTAGAAATAAATAATGGACAAATGGAGTCTTTAAACGCCTCAGATGTAAAGTTATTCGCTGTCAAAGTGACGCCAAAATGAATGGGAGTCAATGGAATGCTAACAGCAGGTGATGTTCTGCTACAATGGCGGCCCTCGGGGAAGCTTCAGTTTCCGGCTGATGGATTACCCCCTTGGAGAGTATCAACATTTTCAGCAGTCATGTTGTAGACTCACATTGTATAAAAAGAAGGGAACTCAAGAGAGTTATTTGCATATTGCACCTTACATTTTAAAGCTCTGTACTTGCTCTTAGACTAAGACTAATGAAAGTCATGTCATACTCCATATCAAACCATAAAATAAAAAAAGTCAGTTGTTACGACTTTTAATTCGAGAATATTACAATTTGATTACTAAAGATATGTCTACGCATTAAATTAAGTTTTTAAAATCCAAGTTACCTGAGGATTTAGAAATGTTCTGTTTTAAAAGAACAAATCATGTGAGACTATTCTCAATATAGTTACAGGGATAAAGTTAAATATTCTGGACAGACTGAGGGACACTTAACATGTTCCCATCATTGGACACTTAGGCCCCGGTTTACTCCTGATATTAACATCTAGGGTAAGTGTACCTATTAAGCCCCATGTACCTATAAAATCATATTTTTTGCTGCTCCTTATTTTAACCAATCCAGTGATTTGTTACTTCCCTGACATTTTTTATTGCATTTTAAATACATTTGGCAATGTTGCGTTAGCCCCACTCATGTGCATGCGGTCTCAGGGGACCTCAAACAAAGACACCCAAAAAACGTTTCGGGACCCTTCAGAAATCAACACATTTCTGCAATTGTAAGCCATTCTTTTGGTAACTGATATGTCAAATAAGAGATAAATGTATTGTTTTTTGTGTATGAACAAATAATAATTTTATATAATTTTCCTTTAAATGGAAAGATGAGTTTTATTAGCTTGCGCTCAAAAGCTAATCTCAAGGTCAAACAATTAGCTTCAGGCTACTGGAAGATAGACTGCCAAAAAATTAAGCATGTGAACTACAAACACTAAATATTTTATGATTTATTTTACATTAATTTACAAATAAATACATCATAAATTGTTTTGTTGGGAAGATTATTTTCATAAATTAACCTTTTTTAAAGATGGGCTTAAATGGTACAGTGCCATAAAAAGCATGCAAACTAGAGTCAACACAAGCTAACCTTGAATGAAAAAAACATAACATTTCTCAATGTGGGCACAATGGAAATTATTAATGATGCCTTGTCCACAGTACATTTAAGCTCCTTGCATGTCTGTGTAAACATATATTATATTTTTAAAGGAAAACTGTCTTTTTTCACCTTTACTGACTGTGGAACCATTTAAGCCCACCTTATGTTTCAATGAGGAATCCCTCAAATTACAAAGTTTAATCAACTTTGTGAGAGAAATATTTTAATGATAACATTTATTTGAGTGTTTTTACCTTTTACCTAACCTTTTACCTTACTTACTACCTTAATTTACAACTATAGGCCAACAAATTACACACATTAAATTACACACCAATTACACACTCATCAAATGAAATGTGGCCCGTTTTGTCCTAAAGTCCGTTATGTATAACCGGGCATATCTCAGGAGCTGAGCCGAGTTAAGGCTCGAGACTCCCGGCATTGAGAGGTCCCAGAGGTACAGTCCTGAGCCCCTGGGGCATTCTGGTTCTGAGATACGACCACTTCCTGTCCTGCTTTGACCATGCATAACCCGGGACCCAAGCTGAGTTGGGGCTCTTGACTCAGGGGTTAGCAGGGTCCCCTAGCGGCCCCCCAGGTCAGGTGTATGGAGCTCCAACTCGGCTTTCTTCACGAGATAGGTGACTTCATGTGGAATTTTGACTGGGCATAACTCGGGAACAAAGCCAACTTAGGGCTCCAGACATGGGAGGACCACTAGTGGACACCCCTTAACCCCTGAGTCTGGAGTCCCAACTCGGCTTCCTTCCCATGAAAACACTCGGTCAAAGTTCCACCTTTGACCAGGCATAACTCCAGTCAAGCCAACTTAAGGCTCCATACTCCCGGCGTGGGGGGACCACTAGAATACCCCCCCAAAGTATGGATCTGCAACTCGGCTTGGCTCCTGAGATACTCCAGAGTCAAGCCGACTTAAGGCTCTAGACCACCGGTCTGGACCCCCAGCCACTAACATCTACCCATCACACCCAGGGCTCTAATCAAACATTAGTAAAATTAAAAAATGTTAATGCTTCCCTGTCACTGAAATAAATATATAAATGTTTTACTTATTTAAAATAAATTTAAAAATGTATATTGTATAAATCAATCATGATGTGGGCTTATTTGGAACACATGCGGGCTTGGTGCCAAAGTACCAATTAAGCCCATGCCAGACTTCTGACTTTATTCATAAAATATCTTAATTTTATATTCTAAAATGTACATCAACTAATTAATACATATTCAAATGTGAGATTAATCTTGCATTTTAACAAATTATTTTTCTTAAACGATGTCAATATCTATGAAAAAAACCTAGACTTAGATTTTGGTGGTAAACTTACCCCATGTCTCACAAGTGATCGGCTGAGATACACACAGTAACTGTTCACAACTGTATGAATTTGTCTCATCACTTGTGATTATTACATAAATACATTAAAAAAGTGCAAATACGTTTACAGAATATTATTTAAAAAAAAATATTATTACAAACAGCTCCAAGAAGTGACGGCACTACAAGCTCAGCAGAGAAACTGTTATTCCTGAATTATTAAAGGTACGTCTGCATCCGACAAAAAACGGTATGTGACAAAGTACGTCAGAATTCACAGTACTCATAAAAGAGTAGGATAAATAACCCAGGTGAACTACCTTGGAGAGGATTTATGAATGACGCTGGTATAGGTCACATGATAATGACAACATGGCGAATGTAATACATCCAGATTACATGCATACTATATAGAACATACTTTTAGTGGTTGTGTAGTAATTACTTATTGAAAATGACTACATACCTACTCAAGAGAGCATGCGATTTCTGACTTTTGCCACTATAGCGGTTAATAATAATAAAAAACAACGGTTTGGAAGATGGATTCATGATCTACTTGCTCATTATATCATTTTTTTACATCTTGAACCAAAAAAGTTACATAATGTAGCTTTAATTATGATCAAAAACAAAAAAATCATATAAAAAGGTTTAATGACTGGCAGCAAACTGTCTGCCACCAAAAAAAAAAAGAAGTAAAATATCATAATTGAAGGCCAAAAGCTTTAACAGAAATTTTCATTAAAAGTTTAACAGAAAAACTATTATTTTTACAGGTATTTCCTGAAATATTATGATCAAACACTTTCACTGTAAAACACAAATCTCTTGCAGTTAACCGTTAGTTAGTTAGCAACACCACCCAGATGAGCAAATGTAACTAATAGAGTTTTATGTCACCATTATGTTGATCAGCCTTTGCTATTACAAGTTAAAGCATTAGAAAAACTAATGTTAAAAAAGTCCAAATCATCAAACATCAACATCTATTCTTGTTAATTCTCATACACACTTTTGTGTGAAATAGTCAAACTGGATTGTTATAAGTGAAGATGCTGAGATCTTGAGAGATATGTAGTGTTTAATCTTCTGTTGCTCCCATTTGCCTGTTTTTTTTTTTACAGTGAAAAAAAATAATTATTGTTTAATCGTAATAATTCAGGATTTACCTTTAAAATAAGTATTTCTGTAAAACGTTTAATGACAATTTTGTATAGGTTTTTGCACTTTTAAATTAGGATATCTTACTTTAATTTTATGGTTCTTGTTAGGCAGCCGCTGCTGCCAGTTATTTTCCCATTTTTAGGGCCCAAGCCCTGAAAGGGGCGAAGGCCCTATTGTTTTCCTTAGGATTATTATTATTATTTTCTTACGACTAGACAATTTTGGCATATTACCTGATTTCATGTTGATCTTCAACAGATAGAAATGATGCAAAATAACTGTGCAAATGTATACAAACGTAATGCAATGCTTTATTTCTTCATCCAGCACCTGTTTAAGTTTTGTCAGATACATCCATTCTACTTTTCATAGTATAAAAATTATTATCCCTAAAGGAAACATTGCATTTAAATCTTGTAAACTGTTTTTGGTGTATTATATTTCACTGAATTAAATTAAGATCTATTAGAGAACATAAATATATAGTTATATAAAGTAATAATGCACTATACAATAAAAATAGCTTTTCCTTCTACTGAGTGAACCCTTTAGTAATAATTGGTTAGAAAATCAAACAACTAAAATTTAATATTTTGATGTTAAAACCATCTACAATAAATAAAAATGTCACCTCTAATGTTACGATTATAGCCCTTTGTGTTTATCTTTGACACATAAAATAACTAAATTAATCATGACTGTAATGCTGAAATTATAATTCTTCAAAGATCAAATGGAGATTGTTTGAACTACATTCACTTTCAAACTCATTAACCAAACAAATGTTTGAAGATCTGTGACTGATGATCACTAAAGGAGCCATATTTGTAGAGAAAACACTTTTTCTTCCAGAAACTGGAATTGGAGGAGTGTTGCTTAACCATGAACAAACTGCATTATTGCACATGTTAATAGTTTGCCCAAGGAAATGCTGGGACATTAACATATCTCTGTAACATGAACACATTAACTACATTTTGCAGACAGGTCGTGTTGTCTGGCTCCCTCATTTCAGGATTTAAAGTCAACATGAAACAAAAATCCAATCTTATTTCAGTAATTTGACATTTACAAGAAAAGCAGGATATTCAACTAGAATTTTTTTTAATAAAAAAAGAAGAAGCATTTAATAATGTGGCTAACTAACACAAGGAGGAATATGTATTAAAGGGGTGGTTGATTGCGTTTTCACTTTTTTCATTTTAAATAGTGTGTAATGTTGCTGTTGGTGCATGAACAGTATCTGCAAAGTTGCTGCGCTGAAAGTTCAACGTAAGCAGAGATATTGTCTTTTAAAAATCAGGAAGTTTAATGCCTACAAAAACGACTCGAATGGGACTACAACGAGATACTTCCCGGGTTTTATACGTAGCTAACCCATACATTTACATCAACCCTCCCTCCTGAATATGCAAAAAAGGGGGCGTCGCCATATTTCTGCGGCTTTGAGAAGAGGAAGAATTATAGTGGAGAGCTGTAGCCATGGCGAAAGTGTGTTATTTTCACCCAGCTGTCAGGTCTTCGGTGTTCGGCGCTTCCTACGGACGCTGTAGTTCGTCAACAATGGCTACAATTTCTGTTTTATTATGTTCCTGAATATTACAATCGTAGCTCTCTGTGCTGCGCATTTTACGGAAGACAGCTTCCAGAATCTCCACGAATTCAATGCCGGATTAAACAAGAAACTGTTACTAAAACATGAAGCAGTTCCAACTTTAAACCCAGAGGCAGCCGTTGTTGGGCCACAACCTGTAAGTAAGACTTAATAATTTTAAATGTTTGCATGTATAATTTCAGACGTAATGTTTTAGTTTTATCAGGGACGTAAACAAATGCCTGCGCTCGCGTAATAGCCACTTAGTTATGCTATTTCGTGTGTCTATGACAAACGCGTACAAACATTTTGAACCTGCAATTTGTAATTATGTAACGTTACGAATTTTGTAAATGTATTTTCCATGTATACTTTATGAAGTAATTTTTCGATTTGATCAAGAACGTAAACCAATGCCAAAGCTGTTTGTTTATAGCAGCAGTAAGTTCGATGCTATTTTGTGTGTAAGACAAACGTGTATAAAGTTAAAAAAAAAAATATATGTAATCGCAACAGCAAACTTCAGCTGCGGTATTACTCAGTCATTTATTCAGTTATATTAAATGTTTAATCAGGAGAAACCCGTATCTCAAAAGCTAACAAGTGTCAGCAGTGGCATTTTCAAGTAACAGCGTATCGAAATTATTATATAATAATAGTAGAATAGAATAATAATTTTAAAAAAAATTAC